>CAUYSK010044338.1:0-103441 GCA_963575035.1 Avahi laniger | reverse complement strand
TCAAGCTAGAAAAAACAGCTAGTCCAATCTTCTCTTTTTACATATGAAGAAATGAACCCAGAGAGATTAGTGCTTGCCAGAGAACCACCAATCTGCTCCTATATTTTCCTGGCAAACATTTTTAGCAAAGTTTATTTATTTATTTTAAAATTTTGGGGTAATTGCAAGGAAATCAAAAAGCAGATGTTTGCAAAGATTCCACCTGAACACTCTATTAAGAAGATATTATAGACTACTTCTGGGTCTCTTTCCTCTTTGCTCCCTAGTAAACTAGAAGGCATACTTTAACACAAGTGAACAAACAAAAAATACCTTGCTACAATTCAGCATTACTTTACATGGTACGTGTGTCATTTATTCTGCCACAGAATCACTGTGCACCAGGTGGTTCTGCAGTCCTGGATCATGGCCTCAAGGCAACAGAGGCCCTTTATAAAGTCTATGCTGAGAATCTTACCAAGAATGGAAGCAACACTGGATTCCCTGGATGCCTTATAATGTTTTCCTACCACGTATCAGATACTGGGGCAGGCACTGTAGGAATTTAAAGAACACCTTAGCCTAGTCCATCTGAGGAGATACAAAAACAGGAGGCAATCTGTGCTGAATGCCAAAGGAGAGATGCAGGCATAAATGCATCAGAGTGCTGGTTTTCATTTTTTCAGGCGTCATTCAAATGACTGGTAATTCTGTTTCAAGTTCCCTAAGACTAAAGAAAAAACAAACAAAACCATTAAATTTTAACCCAGGCAAGTTCAAGTAGCTTAAAGCTAGAGAACAGCTACAACCCAGTCATACCTTCTAACTTTTCACTGTTATCAGTTAAATACAGGTTATAGTATTCCTGTATGTATAATATAATGCTCACCTGTAGCATTTTCTTTAGAAGTCCAAATGACTAGACACTGTGGCTTTCTTTTCAAATTGCAAACTGACTTTCTAAAGTGTGCCAAGAAGTTCCTGTTAAATTATAGTCAACTTAAAATAGTAAATTTAACTTTAAACAGAATTCAACGTATTGGAAGATCTATTTGAATTGATAATCTCAACAGGCTTGGTTTTAATTCTTCACAAACTACATTCCATAAAGAAGGAAATAAATACTAAGACCCTGTAAGTAGAAGATGAAGAGTGTTTGAATATCACCTCTAATTAACAAAATTTGTTTCTAATACTTTTTTTCATTATTGACCTTACTCATAAATATGTGTTATTACCATTACCTAAAATGTATTGGTTTAGGTGTAATATGAGGGAGATAGAGAACAACTCAAGAAGAATGTTCCTATCTGCTATGACATTAGGTTATTTCCTACTCTAAAGTTAGTAAACTATGGTATATGTCATTTATTTTGTATCATCGTGAGAGATTATCTGGGATTATTTAGTTGTCCCCTTTGGGTATATGAAAAGTTCCTAGATGCCTTATGACCATTGAAAAATTAAAAGCAAGTCACTTAACCTTTCATCTGTTGGTGCAGTGTTGGTCAGGTAACTAATCTTTTAAGATCCTTTCCAGCTCTCAACTTTTAGAGTTTATGCTTATTCTAGAAATAGATTTAATATACTAAGGAGACACGTATTTTGCTGGTTTATTTCTTTCCCCTTTGTTTGGTAGGTGATACAAAAAAAAATCTGACTAAATTCCTTAAAGTCATCCAATCAGTTGGCAGCGGAACTAAGCATCAGACTCAGTTGTACTCCCAGTCTTCCTGCCCTATACCATCTTTACAGTCGAGTTAACACACACACAAAGGAATCTTTCTCTGGAGGTTTATACTTTAAAGTATCTGTAGTGGATTGAGGACCCTTATTCTAAATCCTTCATCAAGGCTATCCCAGAGATCAAAGCACACTGACTTCAATGACTAACCTATACCTAAGTGAATCTAACCTTTGGAAAGACCTGGAAGAGCCAGAGATAACCTAGAACCAGTCTGGATCATGGTAGTAAAAGGAGTAGGGTGCTTCTGATCCTAAAATATTTTGTGAAGTGAATTATTAGAGATAAGCTGAATAATAATCACACTAGAAACAAGACTGCAGAGCAGCTGGTAGGTGTTCATGCACCAGGCTGGGGGGATAGATCCCCAGTATGTAAGCATCTGGAGGCATCTGGGAGGAATGGAAATGGGACCATCTAATTCGTAACTATGCCTTGTTATTAAACCGTGACTTTCTGCATTGTGTATTCCCAGAGTTGGAAAACTTCCGCTGGCAAAAAAAAAGAGAAGGGCCGCCGTGCTGTTGCTGAGGGCCGTACAGTAGACACAAAAGCGCCTTCTTAGAGGCCTTCAGCAGAGGCAGCTTGTACAGGCAGGCCTGTTCCTCTCAAAGACTGGGAATCAGATTCTTTCCCCAGGGGGTTTCCAACTAGTTTGCACTTCAGAAAAACCTTTTCTTTCTCCTGCTGTTCACGCCCTGCAAAGAATTTTCTTCCAACCAAAGAAATTGTTTTATAATCAAAGATCCTTGTCCTTAGTTGTTGGACATCAAAGAAAGTTTGGAGGAGACTGGGGGATTATGTGAGTGCCTAGAATTTATTTTGAATGCAAACTTGCAACATTAGCAAGTCTCCCAAAGAATATACTCATCTCAGAGCTGGGAGAGAGCCTAATATAACTAAGTCTTTATTCTTCCTCGGTTGGATGTGCCCTAGTCAGATACAAATGAGTTGACTCGCTCTATCAGGACTTAATTCATGGATGTTTGGTTCTTGAGGTTCAGACGTATTGAAAGATGTCCCCCTATCCTATCTGCCTTTTTAAAACCTAACATTTGGGAACATCAAACACTGTTAATGAACTTGAAACAACAAAGTAAACCTTTTTTAACCAATGTTCCCACTCTTGGGAATCTGGGGCTTCTCCCCGGGCGGTTGATGATATCACCAAATGTTGGGAGCCACATTCCCTGCATTCCCTGCTGTCGCTGAGGTGTTGATGATGTCATTTTCTCCCACAAAGGAAAACCTCAGCACCCTGAGGGCCTGAACTCAGGTCTTGGCAAGCGAATGGAGGAAGAACTTACTTTTGGATTTATATGACTGAGTCAGGCATAAAGAGGCACAACCACCGGTTACATACTAGTGTCACAGCCTCATCTCTGGGGCCTGAATATGCCATTTATCATTTAAGGAAAATTAAGTCTATAACTTTAAGAAATTATTTTCTGGGTAAGAACAATGATTTGTTTAATATCTTGGTCCTTACCCTTTGGGACTTTTATAGGGCATTATTCTCAGAGATTTTGGCTCCCTCTTAAATATCCTTCTCTGAATCTATGAATTTTCCAAGCTTTTCTGGAACCCATTTATAGATTACCTAGCTTTCCTTTTTGGAGCAAATTAACAACAAAAGAATTAGGAAAAATAAAATGATGGATAGGGCAGATTTAGGCAAAATTACGCCCTGGGCAAAATATATTCTTTTTATTTTAATCTTGGTTCTGTGGTTATGAACTGAAGAGAATATTTGCTCTAGAAGATATCCAGTCTCTTCCTATTCCTTCATTGCAACCACAGAGTAGTGGTTGGAAATAGAATTCCAGGAACACCAAAAATGCTCAAAATTTCCAATAGTGGCAGCTATGGTGCCCCCACAAGGATTCTTTGAGCATTCTTCCCTGGAACCTTCTTGGGGTGACCTTGTGGTCAGGAGCCTACATCAACAATCACAAAGGCTTGCCCTGAAGACAAACCTGGTAAAAATGTCAGTTGTCTATCTTTGCCAATGGAAACCTTTATATTTTTACTCTGTTCTGAACTAACATTCTATATTTTTTTTTGGAGAAAGTCAGTCTCATGGAATCGTCAACTGATAATTCTCAAAAATTTTAAATGCATTAGTTTGCACTAGGAAGGTAAGGCAGGATCTGTGAGATAAGAGGGATTTGCCAAAGATTTTCATTCTACTCAGCAGTGCTAACTTGCCTGTATTACTTCTTCAGCTTATTTTTTTTTTTTACACTAGTAAAAATTCACTGAAATAAATGAAAGAGTGCCCCTTTAGTTTACATAGGGGAATAGGGAATTGAACTCTAAGGGAAGAGCCCAATCTGCAGCTGACCGTTCATTTTCATGATCTTATTTCTCCCGAGTTGATGCACACTTGAAACAAATTAATGTTATTATATAAAATGCCCTAGTTTTTCAAGTAATGTCAATCTTCAAGGTATGGAACAGGATTTGGCATTTTGTTTCTATTTTTATTGTTTTATTTTCTAAAGGGAAGTTTGAGTTGGAGCCTGTCTGGCAGGCATACTTCTACCATACCACCTGTCCTGGCAGAGACAATGGAATCAAAAGTCAAGTTCTTTATGACTGCACCTGCCTTGTAAGTGCTGCCAGAAGATCTGATTTTCTCCTGTAGCAAAACTCTACCCAGAAACTGTAGTACTTGGCACCTAGACGTTGGGTGCATACCCAAACACTTGGTTGTCCCAATTTCAGGAGGGTAATCCTAGTTCTCCCATTGACTTCCAGGGTAGTCTTTGGCATGACATTCCATGACTGTTGTTTATCAAATGAAGGAAATGTAACTTTCTGGTTCACCTGGTTTTCAAGGCTTTTTGCAAGGATCTATTAATGATGATGAATCATTTGGTAATTTATTATTTGAAAATTTCCTTGAGCAATTCTGCATGTAGCAAGCATGAAAGGAGAGTATGTTCTACCCAAAATAGATGGAGGAACATATGTCTGAAGTCAGACCACCATGCAAAGTTCCCAAGGTGAGAAGCTATCCTTTCTCCCTGCTACTTTTCCCTTTTCCCAGAAATGTAGGTTACCCTACTGGCCACCAATTGAATGCCATCTAACATCCTTGATGAGAATGGTTTTTTCCTTTTGAATTATCAGAGTGTTTCTTAGATTTCCTCAGGGCAGAGTCACTTCATTATCTTTTAACTTTATGTATAACTGGAGGTCTTCTGGCTTAAGAACATAATTTCTGTCACCAATTAAATAATTGAAGATAATATGCCCACCAAATGGTGCTCTTTGCATAGGATCCACATATAATGATATGACGATAAGGCATAAAAGATGTTCTAAAATGAGTGGCAACGTCCTACAGTGAAAAGAGCTTTCAGTAGACTCCTATTTTAATCTCAGCTCTGATCTTCTTTGCTTTATGACCTAAAGGAAAATTGCTTAACCTCTTTGAGCTTGTGCCCTCCTGAGTAAATGGAGATAATAGTAATAAATGGCCTGACTACCTAAAGCAAAATAATGTATGAGCATTGTCTTTGAAAATTGCAAATGTAATGTATTATTATTATTAATAGTAACTAGACTTGAGCTCCTCCTCCTTTATCTAATTACTTTCAGAAATATTACTAAGTGTGAGGGTTACTGATTTAGGTTCACTTAACCTATTGGAATTCAATTTGGCATCAGCCTAACATAACTAAGCAAGACTGTTTGTATTTTTTCATATAGCTAAAAAGACAAAGTTTTAGCTTCAAAATTTTGTGGGCCAAAGGCTGATTAAATGTTACCGTAATGTAGTACAGGTAGCCTTAGTGGCTTAGAGAATGACTAATAGTGTATGAGTTCTAGGGTGGGAACTTAAGTTCTGTTCCTGCCTTACTGTGCCGTGGTGAATCACTTGCCTGCCCTGGACCTTTGTACATCTGGCTGTGCTACACCGGTAAGCCCATCGACTTCCTTCCATCACCAACGCGGTGAACACTGACACTAAGCAGCTGCTTTCTAAGGTTTTACGTATCAGAATCTGAGGGCTCCTAGAACCACATTATGTATCACTCTTACATCTTCCCTTTTTGAAATTTTAGAGTGTTTCTTTTTATTGCTGCTCCTCTGAAACAACTGTTCACAGTGCTGAAGCTTCAGCTTCCTGCGTATAGCTTGCAGCCATGTTTCTAAGGGGTGGAAGGGAAGGAGTTCAGTACTGTGAAGGGGACTAATTTACCTGGTTCATTATAGCTTTCTGGCCCCAACATGTTCTTTAAAGCTCAGCAGATAAGATTCTATAGCCTGCTTGGAAATTATCCCACAAGTCTCTGCGACTCCCAGTTCCTCATTTGAAAAGAATTAGATCAAAGCGAGAATAAGCAGTTTTAGTCATAGCACCTATCAAGTATCTGTGGCCTTGAAATAATTTTCAGGTAAAGATATCCTTTGTTGCCATCTCAGAGACTAATATTCTGCAGTATGAAAAATCTGTATTCAGTTTTTTATAACTTTACCAATTTACAATTTTTGGGAGTTTCTTCCCCGAATAGGTAAATGATGGGATAAAGGTAATTACGGGTTTCCTCATCTTTTCTTCTTACCTGTTCACATAGCTTATAACTCTTTTGGAAACAAACTCAATTACCATTATTATCCTTTCAACACTTGCGTGGTATTATAATTCATTTCAATCACCAGTACAACACAGTGGGAGTGAGGAGACAAGTGGGGAGGGGTAGAGA
Source organism: Avahi laniger (assembly GCA_963575035.1). NCBI lineage: Eukaryota > Metazoa > Chordata > Mammalia > Primates > Indriidae > Avahi > Avahi laniger. The sequence goes on along the minus strand of CAUYSK010044338.1, from coordinate 97,003 downwards.
GGGGCAAATATTTTCCCTTTTATTGGCTTTGGGAAGCCTCCCTTCCTCTGAAGGCACTTCTTGGGGAAAACAGTTTTCTTCCCAAGACCTAATAAAGATTAGTGAGAGACGTCTGCAAAGCACTTGAAGCTCTTTGAAATAAAGGCAGGGATAAACATTCAGTATCACTGTTATTATCATTAAAAAGGAAAGCCCAGCATGTGATGTTTTGGGTCACTTCCAGCGGCCTTGTTTGATGTTCATGTTTCCTTTTTTGACCTTTACCTCTTGATATCTTTATACATTTATTGAGGCAGTTGGACAAAGTCTTGAGATACTAAGCAATAGGGTGTTAGGAATGATGACTGCTAGACTTCATTTCTATGGGTAGAATTCTGAAAATGTGTTTTTGTCTTTAGATAACCCCCTTGTTCCAGTTTGGCAATCTTGGTGGCAAAGTCAATTTAATATCTGGTCATTTGAGTTTTTATTTCTCATTCCGTTGCTTACCTCAGAACCAGAGTTTTACAGGACATTTGTCATTAAATAAATTCTAAATTAACTGGAATTTTTTCTGTGCTTTGTTTATTAACTAGAGATAAATTAAGAGAAAGAAGCAGATGTAAAGGACCTAAAAAGCAAATAATTAAGAACTTCCTAGGGACATTGTAAGTGCAGCCTATTATAAGTTCAGAGCATAATGTATTGTTATAGGAATCCAAATAAAGGCTAAATTATGTTCAATATAATGTATTTAGGCAAGAAGGTGCACCAGTACATTTCAGAAAGGGTTTCAACAATACAGATTGATTTTATAAGGACTTCCTGGTCCTTGGAAAGGTAAATAAATCACAAAAGTTTATTATTGTTTAAGAACCTGTGCTAATCCTATTCCCTGACTGACAGTTGTATTTTAGAATCAGGTAGAATTATCTTTTATTTTTTTTTTAATGCTGTTGGTCTTTCCTTTTGAGTTTGTAAGTTGCTATATTTTTTTTTAAAAAAGACACATTCTTCACAATCCTAGTTGATTTATGTGTTTTAGATTTTAAATGGTTATCCTATAATAAGATTTGCTTGTAAATACAAGCAAATCTCTAATTTTTTTTTTTTTGAGACAGAGTCTCACTCTGTTGCCCTGGCTAGAGTGAGTGCGGTGGCATCAGCCTAGCTCACAGCAACCTCACACTCCTGGGCTCAAGTGATCCTACTGCCTCAGCCTCCCGAGTAGCTGGGACTACGGGCACACGCCACCGTGCCTGGCTAATTTTTTCTATATATTTTTAGTTGTCCGATTAATTTCTTTCTATTTTTAGTAGAGACGGGGTCTCGCTCTTGCTCAGGCTGGTTTTGAACTCCTGAGCTCAAACAATCCACCCACCTTGGCCTCCCAGAGTGCTAGGATTACAGGTGTGAGCCACTGTGCCCGGCTGCTTTCTAATTTTTTAATGAGTTTTTTCCAATCTCTACCCTGATTTCTGCATTCCCCTCCCCCCTACACTCAGATTTTTTTATTTCTAAGCTTAGCTTTCACCAAGTAAAGGTAAGCTAGGGGGAAAAAACTTAAATATTTTTATCAGAACCAAGTTCTATAGCAATTTGAAGTTGAGGATGGTGTACATCATGCCAACCACTGATAGAAAATTATTTGAAATTAACATCATATTTGACTTTATATAAAAGTAACTACCATGAAACTACTATGGTAATGTGTTTGTGTGTGTGTGTGTGTGTGTTTATGTGTGTGTGTATGTAGACAAAGGGTAAAAAAATGAGTGTTCAGGTTAGAATGAATATATACATATATGTATGGAGAATGTATATTTCATATTATATATACTTTATAGCAAGAATATATATTCCAAATGCTCATTTTCAATCCTTTAGGAGAAGCTACTTCCTCTAAGCAAACCTTGGACATGTCTCTAAAAATAATTGGCTTTGGAGACCCTGAAGCCAAATTAAACTATCTGGCCTTTAAAATTTTGCCTATTCAGAGTATGGTCACATGCAAAATGGATAACCCTAGGACAGTACCCTCTAGTTCTTTTTCCTCAAGGCCCCTCTTTCACTCATAATTTTAGTTAATTTCACTTAGTAGAAAACAATCAAATCTAACCTCTTCACAAACTGACTTCTTTTCCACTGTTTTAGCTTGTCTTAAATTCAGCACATGGGATACGAATGCTGCTAAATTTTGCTTGCTCATCTCTCTTCAATTGTGTTCACCATCTTCTCCCCTTACGAATTTTAACCTATGTAGTGGTTGTCCTTCTGTCTCTTGCCTCTCATTTTCATTTTTGGGTCATTTAAAAATCTGCCCACTATCGAATCAAATGCTTCTTCTCTCTATGAACATTTGTATCCTCTGTATTATGTTGGTCTTACTGAGGTTGGGATTTTGATGACCAGGTCTATTCCCTTCTATGCCATATATTTCCCCAGGTTCACTGTCTGCATTTCAATAAATATTATAAAACAACAATCATTCTGTTGAATAAGTTGCTGTAGTACTGCTATTGTTCATCTCGGGACAGTTTTCTGCAGGCTGCATTAACAGGGAACATGTAGCCTGCTGACAGCTGTGTCTTCCCATCAGAAAAAGATCCTTTTTTTCCCTCCCTATCAAATGAAAGCCTAGATTTTAGAGAAAATTACAAAATACAGAAAATGAGAGAGAAGAACTGAAATCACAGCATCTGTGGTTTTCTCTATCCTTAATGGTAAGGCAACTTCCTAGAGGATTTTATTGTAATATGTTGGTGAAATGTTTATAGTCATCCCTTTGCAGTTTGTTTAGAAAGTAGTCACCAAGCAGCAGTTCCTGCATCGCCTGGAAAACTTTGAGTTGGAGAAACCGTAATTCTTTTCTTTTTCTCAAGCTACAGAACCAGTCTAATCTTTTTTAAAAAAAATTTGTTTGACATTTGATCTTTATAGTGAGAGACTAAGTTATATGATCTTTCTTCCAAAAGAATATTTTTCAGATTTTTGTGTTTTACAGCTTTCTGATTAAATTGCCATAATAGGTTTCGTTATCAGGGAACTGTGACTATCTCTAGAGTTCAAGTGTACACAATTAAAAAAACTGTCCCTTATAAAGAAGGAATAACTTCATAGCTATTGCTATGGTAGTAGATTTAGATGCCTCTTACCATGGAACCAGATCTTGGATCAGAAATAGTTGAGTTGTGTGTATGTTTAAAGCTAGGGAACTTAACATCACATTATATTGCCTCATATTGACAATCCTCTTTCCATAATCTTTGGATAGGTAAGGTACACTATGACAGACCATTATATTTTTTCCCCAAAGGAATTTCAGATCCTGTTTAACATTTGCTAGTTTTGCTAGGTACTGAAGGCAGAAAGAGGTTATAGTGGTAATCTTGTGAGGAGGGAAATCAGTGTTTCTTATCTATTTTCCATATATTGTCAATCTGTCCAAGCAGACCTCTTATATGGAAAACCGATAAGGAACTTTGTTTTCCTCTTGATATACATGCTTGCCAAGCTCCATGCCCCACTTCAGAGAACCCTGTGGTAGAGTTTCAGTTCTCTAGATAAGGTGGAATGTCTGTAAGGTAGTTGAATCACTGCGTCTCCATAGATTTTCACAACCCTGAAGGTGAGAAGAGTTGGGAGGATGAAAGGGGGCTATTTTTTTTCTCCAAGAGTCCTAAAGTTCAAGACACAGCTGGACCCAGTGCATCTGGAGCAGCCCAGTTACTGGAGAGGTAACTGTTTCACTGCACCATTTCTCTTGTTACTCTCTAAAGCTGCAAGCAATCCCCAGCCCCAGGGCCATGGCCTATTTGGAACCAGGCCAGGTGGCGCATCACCACCTGAGTTCTTCCCCCACCCCCATCCGTGGAAAAATTGTCTTCCATGAAACTTAGAAACAGCCCCCCTGCCACCAGGCCTCATGCCAAAAAGGTTGGGGACCGCTGCTCTAGAGTGTTCATCTAGGTGGCCTTTGTCTTTCCCTGGGAATCATCTCAAGTCCTTCCATCCTTTTGTTGGTCTGCTTTGAATTTCTTGTGTATTAATCTCCTTTACAAAGTAAGGGCTCTAAGTAGTGGATGGAGGGTCCTCCAGGTGTACTCTCACCCACGCTGTGTGAGGAAGATTGTTGAACTGTCTTGTTTCTGCATATTTAAAAACTGCAATGATAACACAGTCTAAGTTGTTGCTCACTTGATTTCTTCTGTTTCCCTAAAAACTTTCTAAATTATTTCTCTCCAGTTGTACAATATCCACTGCATTGCTTTTCTCCATTCTATCCAATATCAAGTCATATGTTAAAGACATGTTCTCTTCCTTCTTTAAGGCTGTTTTCTAGAAGAGCATGGGGCCAGAGTCTAAGGGATTCTGTGGAATTTCTTCTAAGATTCACCATCAACTGATAGGGTTTCCTTTTGTAGTTTTACCTCTCAAGCTTACTGTCGATTCATATTTCTATAATTTCATTGCAACCAAGATTTCTGATTATGTTCTAAACATCACACTGAACTCTAATCTTCCCCAAGATTAAAGAGTATCCCCGGTAAATAGGAGTCTAGGGAATGTTTGGAGCACTCCCAACAATATCCAAGTGTGTTTCTGTTTGGGGCATTGTGCAAGTACATGCACATGGGTTATGGCTTGTTGTAGAACATATGAAACATTACAGTGAATCTCAAAAATCAGTTAGTTTCCTGACCTACACTGTAACCAAAATAGTATAGTTGACCCTTGAACAACACAAGGGTTAGGGGTGCTGATCTCCCGCATATAATTTTTGACTCCCTGCAAGCTTCACTATCAGTAGCCTACTGTTGACCAGAATCCTTGCCAATAACATAAAGTCAATTAACACATATTTCATATGTTACTGTATTATACTGTATTATACTGTGTTCTTAGAATAAAGTAAGCTAGAGAAAAGAAAATGTTATTAAGAAAATCATGAGAAAGAGAAAATATATTTACTATGCATTAAATGAAAGTGGATCATCATAAAGGTCTGCATCCTTCTGATCTTCACGTTGAATAGACAGGGGTGGCAGAGGCAGAAGAAAATTTCCATATAAGTGGACTAGCACAGTTCAAACTTGTGTTGTTCAAGGGTCAACTGTAATGTCAAGTTCACCTCCTCCTTAGTGTAGATAACTTGAAGAAGAGAATTGGAACATGAGGGCCTATCCCTCACTACACACAGGGTGGGTTACCAGCTGCTCTATAATGGCAACATTATCCAGCAAGTTAGGACAGGAGGATAAAGCAACCATATCCAGTTGAAGCTTCAGGGAAGCACAATGTAGGCTGGGCGTGGTGGCTCATGCCTATAATCCCAACACTTTGGGAGGCTGAGGGAAGAGGAGTTCAAGACCAGGCTGGGCAACATTAAAAAAAAAAAAGTATCCAGGCATGGTGGCATGTGCCTGTAGTCCTGGTTACTTGGGAGGCTGAGGCAGAAGGGTGGCTTGAGCCCAGGAGTTTGAGGTTGCTGTGAGCTATGATCACACCACTGCCTAGGCAATAGAGCGAGACTCTGTCTCTAAAAAAAAAAATTTTAAATAGGAAACACAATATTATAATGATGACTATATTGATATGTGGATAAAAGAGCATGAATTTCATCCATCATTGCCAAATTTTCTTGTGAGAACATTTTGTGATGTTGTGATAAGTTCTATGCTGTCTTCAGCATCAGACCAGGTATGGAAATAAAGAAGCCATATAACCCCACCTTAGGTGTTAGACAGGTATTCCCCTTTGAGAGAGTTGTAGTGATAATAGTTTTGGAATAAGTGAGCAACTGTCCTACATACTGACTTTAGATTTATATTTATTAATTGTAGTGGCCATTTATCCCATTTTTGAATGTGCTCAGAAGCCAGTGAGTCCTTAGTAAAGAAGTAGTAAAAGCTATCTTTCTTCAGAGGCCTTAAGTTAGCATGTGATTAAGTCACCCTGGCTTGAGTGCTCTTTAGTATTCGTGTCCCTAGAAAGCTTTCCAGCATTATTTGTAGTAAGTTTATTTTTCAGTCAGAAACTAGCCAGTTTCCCATTATATTTCATGATCAATACTCAATATGTATTTGTGTGAAAACATTTTGATAATTCTTAAACAGACGTCATTCAGGCTCTTGGGACTCAATGAAGAAGTGTTTTCTTTACAGCTCCCCCTACTTTGTTTACTGTCATTTTTGAAGTCCCCTATTCTGTCCTTGCCTTAAGGTGATATTCTTTTACAACTTGTGCATTGCCCTCAGGAAAAAAAAACAATATGCTTTCCTCCCTTCTCTGTCCACTGCCCCATAATAATAAGTTCATTCTTCAGATCTACTGTTTTAGGGGCTGCTTGGCATATCATGTGGTGTAGATTCTGTTTCATCTCAAGGGTCTTGTTTCCCTACCCCTGCTCTCTACCCTACCAGCTGCAAAAACTTGCCTACTCCTCCTAAACTGCTTAGAAAGGAATCTAGTTCTCCTGGCCCCAGTGTTGTCCTTGACCCTTTCCCCAGTCCTGAGCAGTCCTGGAAACTCAGTGTCCTCAGCACCTAATTCATGCCTGCTACTCTGACTTTCTTGCTCTGGCCTCAGGAGAGAGAGCAAGTACATTCTGAACACTCCTCCTTTTGTGTCGGCATCTCTGTGTGGTGCTTTGGAAGGACTCCAGCCAGGCATGGAAGGGCTCTTTGATAATATCTGACGGGTGGGTAAGAATTTCAGGCACCTGGCCAAGATACACATTGCCTGTAATCGTTAACTCAGTCTGTAAACAGTTCAAACGGCACTGAGAGGCCGTCAGTTATTACATTAGAAGAAGCCTTTCATCTCTCTTGCTAAGAAGCAGGCATCCAGCATTGGCCCCCACTCTGGCGATTGGAGCCACGGCGCTCTGTGCATAGCCACCAAGGCCCAAGACATGCAAGGACATACAATGGAACCTGCTCCCAATGACTGACTTTCCGACTTTCAGCATTGGAGCAATAACTAAATCATTAATTTCCTTTTGTTCTGCACCTGGCTGATGCTGCAAGGAAAAAAGTTTATTCCTGATGCTGACCAGGAATAAGCAGTGGAGAAGGAATTAGCATCTGGAATTGGAAATTTCATTTTTTCAGCTTAGTTTTCCAACCCACAGTCAAGTGTGAAAGCTTTGCAACCTCACCCCTCACGCTTTCATTCTGCCCCTTTACTCCATCCACATTGATTCTAAGTTTGGTCCTCAGTGTACTACTCCATGGCTCCAGTTAGCTTCACGGTTACTCAACATCACAGACCCCGGAGAGGGCCCAGAGAGGAGCACAAACATTCCTGCCCTCCAGGTGCTTACTAACTGAGGTCTTAACATAATACTAGGCGTATACTAGAGATAACTCTACCAGGAGAATTTATGGTAAGTGCCAAATAAAGCATACAGCGAGTTTATACAGAAGTTCATAATAAAGGATAGAGAACAGCAATGTGGACAGGGTGACAAGGGAAACTCCTTTCCATTCCATGAAAAAAATTTTTTCAGTCCTTTTTTATTAGCTTCTTTTCTCTCATCCATTTTCTTTTGCCTTTTCCATGGAATTGTTAATTTTGCTAGGCAATATTGAATGTTCTAGGCACTTGGTAAATGGAATCATTAAACGTTTTTCAGAGTTTAGCTGATGAGCTAGAATTTGGCCAAGATGCAGTTATGAGTTGTGAGACCTGTCTCCCCACTGGGTGCTGTGACATCAAAGCTTGGTGCAGGAGAACCAGGCACAACTTACTCTAAGCATCTTGACTGCAGAAGACCCTTTTCCGATTAATATTTTTAGAGGTGTTCAGATTAGATTTCAGGCTACCGTTGCTAACAATTTGTTCCAGATAGCACAGGAACAGAACTTAGATTATGCCATAGGTTTTAAATAAACAGGTGAAATAAAATCCTATACTCACCAATATTTGAGGTGAACATCAATTCCCAGGTTTTGCCCCTTCACCAGAATTCCGAGCATAAAGCAGCTAAACTTTTTATCTACACAACAGTTCTTAACTTTTGCCTCACTTTCTTCAACTGATAGAGCCATGAGGCATTCTTAAAAAAAAAAAAAAAAAGGTCTTATTTAACTTGACTGGGACCCTTATAACTTATTAGTTAGAAAGCTCTGATCTCACATCTTCTGTTTTCTTTGTTTTGTTTTCCATTTTGCTCAGCTTCCTGGGTCACCCTTTCATTCCCTTTACATATTTTGAATTTAGGGTTTGTCTCTTTCCCACCACTCAGGTTTTCTTTGCTGATTCTGAATGTAGCTTTGGAGGTGCGTGGATGAAAGCGAAGGTGGAGCTCGAGGATGTGCGAGTCCTCAGGTGCTCTGGCAGTCCCTCGTGTGCTCTGCTTCTGATTTTCCATCTTGCTGAGGATGAGCGATGTCCTTTCTCTCACCTAAGACGGCTAATACTTTCCTCTTCTTGGAAAAATCTTTAAGAGAAATTCGATCCTTTAGAAGAATAGAAGCACTAAAGCAAACAAAATCAAGTTTCTTTACCATTTGTCCAACATTGTTATTTGTTCATGGTAAACGGGAGACTGGTTATTTGAAAGCATGTGTTAGATCACATTTATGTAGTGAAATTGGAGAAATACAGAATTTGTAAGATACTTGTACAAGGAAGCTCTGAGGCATGCTATCTGATCCACTCAGTTCAATGCCCTGGTTAGTTCTGAGGCCACAAACAGGTTTAATGTGATGGGAAATAATGGAAGAAGCCCCTGTTCTTCTACCTGAGTATAGAGTCTGTCTTTTGGGGAATGATCAGTCATGAGTTTTGGCCTTCCACTTGGGTTGCTTTCCTTCCGTATGTAGTAAGGAATCTGCCTAGCATTGTTTTGGTCCCTTTAGACTCTCTAGAGCAGTGGTTCACAAATCTTAGCATATACCAGAATCAGTTCTAGAAGGTGTATCATTCAAACTCCAATTCTTCAAAACTACCTATAAGATTTAAATGTTCATCTCTAATTCAGTTTTACCAAGACTGAAATTTTCCCTGCTAAAAACTAACTTCTTTTTCCAATTTTCCCCCTTTTGTTAATGCAACATCTTTTTTCCAGTTCTCCAGGTTTAGAACTTTTAACTCCTCCCTTTCCTGCATCCCCATACTCTAGTTTGTCAGCAGGTACTTTGAACACTTCCGTTGTAATTTCTGTGATTCATTCCTTCTCCTTTTAACTGTTTACCAGAGTTCAAGCTCTCATCATGCCAGTACTAGATACTGCAACAGCTCTCTCACTGGTTTTCGTACTACCAGTTTTCTCGTCATTCCATTATAGTTTTACTCTGCTACTAAATTGTTCTGCTTAAAATACTTTTTATCACAACAGTATTTTATCAAATGAGATCCCTTTGCTTAAGAACTTAGGATGATTCCTTTTTCCACGTATGAGGGCAAGCTCTGACTCTTACCTTGGCACCCAGTAGCCTTCATAATTTGATCCTACCTCAGCTACCGGACTATCTTTGCAGATATATTTTTCAGTCAGACAAGTCTTGTACCTTGAAGACTTGAGAGAAACTGATCAAGAACCTTACTTTTCTTCTACCCTGGCTTCTTGTTTCTTCTTAGAGTTTAGTTAGGAAGTTCCAAAACTCCATTTGACAGATACCAGTGGACTAGATTGTGCTTATTTTATGTGACTGTTTTTCTCCTGTTCAAATCTTGTTCCTAAAAGGACTAGCTTGAGATCCATACCCCCCCAAAATCCCACAGGACCTATTGGCTGTACCACACAATGTGACAGTTGATACTATACCATTTTATACCATTAATTACTTTGTTTACATGTGTATATGTTATCTCCCCAATGAGATTGTAATTCCTGGGCAGAAGATAGGTGCTCATCAAATATTTGCCAATGAAAGGGCCATATTTCAGGTCCATTCTGATGTACCTATAGGGAAGATCTCTATGCCTACCCCACCAGTGTCATACTCAATGGTCTCATCAAGCGATTCCCTGTGTCTTGACAAGGATCACTTAGGAGCCACTGATCTTCCCCATTATAAAGGGTTTGGGGGAAACTGTAGCAGCTATTATTTTAGAGAGAAAGATGGCTCCAGAAACAGGTCTAATAATGCCCAGGCTAAGAATCAATTTACTAACAGACAGTAACTCAAATAGTTAGGTATTTGGCTAGGAAGGAGGTTCAGCCTCTGAAGTATTTCAGGTAGGTGTTGGCTTAGCAATGTGATCTGCTGCTACTTTCTGAGGCAAGCCTACCTAAAGCCAAAAGCATGGCCCGATGACTAGGTGGTTACTCTTGCACCCTAAGAACCCATTTATTGGCATCTACACAGAGGTACCCACCCGAACAAACACTAAAAAGAAGCAAAGGAAAGTGCCTGCAGCGTAGTCACTGTGTCAACAGAAATATCAGATAAGGTGATTTTTATGGAGGGGGGTGTGGTGGGGGTAAGAATCTATGCACCTGTGGTTGGTGATTCAGAAACTTGGTGCCACAGTATATGGCACCATGAAGCCATCTTATGTTCCCGCCACCCCATGGTGGCTGATGTCATGTAATTACCCATTTGCTAACACGGCCAAGAGGAGATGTAGTGGACGAAACCCAGAGCGAGGTATAGTTATATATTAGCCACATTCAGGACCTACGAAATCAAATGGCTTTTTGGATCTCCTTTTGTTACCAGTGAAGCCATTGTCATGTCAACCTAATAGTATAATAGTTGATTTTTATGTAAGTACCATGAAATTCGGCTTGCCCATTCCTAAGACATTTAATGTCATTTAAATATATTCACATGAGTTCCCATGGCTCACACAAGTTGCCAAATTATGATATCTCCTCAAGCAGGAACAGGGTCCAGACAATTTCTGTTGACTGAACCAGGACTGAACTTAATCCTAGACTGAATCGGCTTCTCTGTTAAAGTTGTTTGAAATTCTGATATCCCTCCAGAGATTGTCTCTAAAGAGTGTTCAGTGTGAGGTATGAATCACAAACAAATGGACTCTTGGGAGACCAAAAGCTGAGGCTTTCAGTATTAATTCAGCACACATTTATTGATTGCCTGCTATATTAGGGTCATGCTATGTGGGATATAAAGAAATCCCTATCCAGAAAGACAAGAAAAAACAAAAAAACCTCTGCCCTCATGCCCTCAGTTTAGTAGGTAAGAATATAAAGCAGAAGGTGAAAAATGCCTTGTAATAAATGACACAAACAAGACGTGTGGGACATTGGGATGAAGAAGAGATTCTTCATTAAAGAGGTAGCATTTCAACTTGCCCTTGAAGGATAAGTAGGAATTGAATAAGTCACAGAGTAGGAGTAATAGGCATCCCAAGAGAACGTGAAGAATAGTAACACAATTTGGTTTGGATGAGCAGTATAGTACATTGAGGGGAGAAATGGGGATAAAGTTGGAAAGGTAGAGGGGAAGGGAAAGGCACGAATACTTTTGAGTACCTGCTATGTCCAGGAATTGCTGGTACTTTAAATGTATTATTTCATCTCTATAGCAATCTTGGGTAGATGGTGGTATCTCCATTTTTTAATCAAGACTCAGGTTAGGTCACCACAGTTTAACAGTGACAGGGTTGAAATGTGAAACCAAGTTGTCTGATTCCAAAGCCAGTACAGAGCAGAGAAGACTTGATTTTTGGTAGGCTAATGAATTTGAATTTAATTCAGAAGATAGTAGACAGCCATTGATGGTATTTGAACATGAAAGTGATATAATTAGTGCTGTTCTTGCAATAATATATAGAGAGTTTTAGAATAGTGAGAGACTAGAGTTTAGTTAGGAGTCTATTGTAATGATGCAGACTCCAGAGACATAGAAAAGGTAGATTTCCAGAGCCTAGTGATTAGATACGGGGAGGAGGAATCACCATGATGCTGAGGTGCTCAGCCTGAGTCTCTAGGAAAATGTGGTGCTATGAACTAAAATAGGTAAGTTAAGAGGGGTTATTGGTTTAGAGTAGAGTACAGAGAGAAGATGATGTTTAGGTTTGGTGTGTTTGAGGTACCAGTAGGATTGCAAAGAAATAATGTCTAACAGGCCTTTTGAATTACAAGAGCATTTGGAGGCCAACTTGAGAATCATCATTGAAGATATAGGAGTAAATAACAACCCCAGAAGAGAGATAATAGAGATCAGGGAATATATTCTTAGGAAACACATATTGAAATGGAAGGGAGAGGAAAAGAAGAAAGAGGAAGAGGCAACAAATGAGAGAGAAGTGGAAGAACTAATATAGCATTTTGTCATGAACAACAAGTGAAGAGAGTCAAGAAAGGGGTATTCATTGGGTCAAAAGTAATGTAGGGATAATTATCTTGCTTTAGCATAAGCCCTTTCCTAGGAAACAACTGATACCATCAAGTTCAGACACATTCCTTTTTCTCTCTGTTTTCAACTCCATTATGGAGGAAATTAAGCAATCAAGACAACTGTTGTCCTGTTAAAGATGTGTTTGGTGGTCACATTTTAAATTTAAGCTAGTGAGAGCTCTCAATTTTACTGCCAGCAAAATAAAGTAAAATTTTGAAGTCATTCACTAAATCACTGGAGGTTTAGTTCCCAAGAAAGTGCTTGTAATTTCTGTAATTTCACTGCTTCTATTCTTTTACTCTGTGCCTCTTCCTATGGTCTGTCAATTCTCCCTTCATTAGATTTTTTTTTAAGATATGGAGTCTGGCTGTATTGCCCAGGCTGGGGTACAGTGGCACCATCATAGCTCACCGCAGCCTCAAACTCCTGGGCTCAAGCAATCCTCCAGCCTTAGCCTCCCAACTGCCTGGGACTACAGGCATGTACCACCATGCCCAGCTTTTTTTTTTTGTTTGTTTTTTAAGAGACAAGGTCTCGCTGTGTTGCCCAGGCTGCCATTAGATTTAGTACCTGTAATCCATTCCCAGAATTCAGGTCACAAGCCCAAATTGCATTGTCTTTTCAGACTCAGCTAGTTTTGTGAAATGGGTGGTGCTAATAAAGGGAGAATAAAATAGCTAATGAAGGATTATAAAGCACTTTACTAATATAAAATGCAACATCAAAGTTGAATAATAATCTTAATTTAGGGTGAAGGGCTCCATTAGCAGAGTAAAAACTAAAAGGACAAAGGGTAGTGTTGTTTTGTACCTTGATAACAGTGTACAAATCAAAAGTGCTACTATTGATCCTCATTGCCCTGTGAACTCTCAGCCCAGGAATTTGGCTCCCCTCCCTAACTCTCTAAGCACTTCCCTTACCCACTCAGTCTGGTGATGGCACCTCCCGAATCTCCTGACACATGCAAACAGGAACCTCTGTTCAGCTAGCCAACTTGATAACTGGGAAGATTCCTCTTCCATTTATCAGCACTTTGATTATCTTTTCGTATCTCTTGCTATCTGTGCTTAGCAAGAAAAATAAAGAGATTTGAGCAATTAGGAAGTAACAAAGAGCTCATAGTTCACAAAGAGCAAGTCAGGGGATGTTTGGAATATTTGAGCACACAACTGCCTTTGGCATGAAGTGGCCTACATACGTCCTCGGGCAGGGTAGGCTGGAGAGCAGGTCAAGCCACTGGGCAGCTGAAACAAAAGAAGAGTGGTGGCATCAAATGTCTCCTCAACTGAAGTCTTTAAATGTTGGGCTTCAGATACATCAACTTTTCAAGGTACAAAGGGTGGAGAAAAGAAATGTAATTCATCTCTCCTTCTACCAAAGGTAAGAAAAAAGACCCACTCAGAAAAAATATGGGATACTATTGGGAGTGAATTGACTCTGAGTCTTCTAAGAACTTTTCCATACGGATCACTGGGCCAAGTCCTCATAAAGTCGTGGTAGGGACTGAAGTTCACTCGAGACACTTGGCCAACACTGCAGTCTAAAGCCAATGGGGAGCAAGAGTCTCTCTCAATACGGGATTTTTTTTAAAAATTGTTTTTAATAGCCTCTAGAGGGCTTCTCCCAAAAGAGAGCTTCCCATCACATCTGGGAGATATACTGAACAGCCCAAAATGACAGGAGAGTACTTCCAAAGCAATATAGCAAGAGCAAGTTAGTCTACCCATTCATTCCACATTCTCCCAGTATTTTTGTGCTGTGCTCTGTGAATTTCCATCCCCTGTTGGTTGTCTGACAAATGGCCTTAAGACCCTGGGCATGTGTATACGTGGCTATAGATCTACAATCAGCTTTCAGTCTCCTGAGAGCAGGAATTGTCCTTTGATGGGTGGGTGGAGGGGGGTATTGCTTTCTTCCTCATTCCCGATTATGCTCAACTCAGCACATTGATACCCAGGGGAGACAATACAGGAATGAGTTATTAAGCAGGAAGGTTCTCCTGAAAGAAGTGAGTTTTGTTCAGGTTATACAGGAGATTTGGACATAATGGTAAAAAGGAAGGATGAGAACTCTACCTTGTGATGAGGTCAAAACACTATAAAGCTGAATTAAAACTTAAGCTTGCAGGGAGTATACAGAAGATTTCTCAAGAGAAAGCAGAAATCTAAACATAATCATGTCTTGATCAAATGACAAGGCAACCACCAAATTTATTTTATCTCACATCTGTTTATTAAAACATATGATTCAACCTGCATTTTCTTAACATCTACTGTGTGCCTGGTATTATGCAAGTGATAACTAAGACCTAGTCCCTGACTTCAAGGAACTGAGAATCTACTTTGCAGGAAGGAGGAAAGGACTAAAATTTTATTGAAGCGAGCACCAGGCATTCCGCTGGAGGAAATGAGTAAGAGGGTGGGTCAGAGTGGCACATTGGACTCAAAGTAAGAGGTAAGTGTCATTTAAGGATTTTGAATAGATGGCGTTAGGGGACTATATGGGGGAAAGTGTTTACTTCTGGGGACTGAGGGCTGGTCAGAGGATTAGAGAAGGACCCAGTTTGGGCTGGGAGGGAGAGTTAAGGCAAAAAGGGGTGAAGAGCTATAGGACTGAAGACCTTGGAGTGTTTGGTTCACAGGGGATAAGAAAGGTGTCATTTGTTTTTCTCTATAGAACCAAAGAGATAGAGAAAGGCCCAGGGGAAGAGAAAGAAAAAGGAATTTAGCAGAGAACCAAACTACTTTCCTATCATACATTTTCTGTAAAAGACTTAAGAGCTAATATAGTGTTTTTCTGGTTTCATTCTCTTTAATGCCTAGAATTCTGCCATAAAAGACTACTTAGATATCTCACATTTTAGTTCCTAGGAGCTCAAGAGATGCTACTATTAGGAATTACTAAAATATTCAGAGGATGGAAATACCGGCTGGCACCAATGCCAGGATATCCAGCACCGTCCACGGAGACCCAGTGCAGTGCTGAGCCCCAAATGGCAATCCCTCCTCCCAGGCTCTCTCAATGCCATCTCTCACTTTTTCTTTTATCCTCTGCCTGGAAGGCTACACTGTGGGTGGGAATAAAAATCTACTCTCCTGTTGCATCCAGGCAGCTGCCAGCAGTCTGTTTGCCTTGTTCTTTGCTGGCAAATCATTAAACAGTCCCCCCAAAGCAGGCCTCTTCCCCAGGGCCACCCCATGGACAAGGATTCAGAGCTGTGGTCAAAGGGCTGTCACCAGTCAGGCTGGAGCCCTTGGGCTGTCTCCAACACAAGCCTTTCCTGGCTGTTGCCTCTTCTGAACAGCAGCCTCCTTGGCCTGATGTCAACCCCCCAATGGCTTCTGAGGAGAGACTCTGGGCATCTGAGTTGGCTGGTGGCTTGAGTAATTTTCTCCTTTTCCTACTGGTATAATTTCTAAGTGCAGCTACTGCTATGCCCTCTTTGTTGTTTCTGTACTGAAGCATAGGCCCATCGTCCATGTTTTCCACTTTGCAATATTGTATGTTCCTGCCCAGGTGCTGGGGACCGGGGTCAGCCAAGGAAACTCCCTAAGCTTCACCTCATCCCCACTTTCAATGTGCCAGTTAAAACCCGAGTGTGGAGGATTTGGTTGAGCAGGCCGTTTGGATACAATATCTGCCCTCAAAGGGTTTGTAAGCCCACGGCAGGCCGGTTGTGGAAGGCAGCAGTATGGAACAGAGTTTGCAACTCTGCTTAAAATCCCTGCAGCCTCTGAGCAAGAGACTAAGCTCAAACAACATGGAATATGTGTGAAGTAACCATGTTAATTAAGTTATTTCACACTTTTGCACTGAAATCACCAAATTTAGAAATGCTTAAGTAGCTCTGCTGGTAGTCCAGATGGGTATATAATCTGGTTTCCTCAAATTTCATTTCTTTGGTGGTTTTCATGGGGACTTTCTGGCTTTAGTCTTTGGCCTTTTAAGCATTAAAATCTTAACCTAAATAATTACTTAAAAACAAGCACTCTCTGCTTCTAGCAGGTTTCTAAATTCCTACCATCTCTGGCACGAGTTCAGCTTGAACAAGAATGGCAAAATCGGCCGGGCGCGGTGGCTCACGCCTGTAATCCTAGCACTCTGGGAGGCCAAGTCGGGTGGATTGTTTGAGCTCAGGAGTTCGAGACCAGCCTGAACAAGAGCAAGACCCCGTCTCTACCAAAACTAGAAAGAAATTAATTGGACAGCTAAAAATATATAGAAAAAATTAGCCGGGCATGGTGGCGCATGCCTGTAGTCCCAGCTACTTGGGAGGTTGAGAAAGTAGGATTGCTTGAGCCCAGGAGTCTGAGGTTGCTGTGAGCTAGACTGATGCCACGGCACTCACTCTAGCCAGGGCAACAAAGTGAGACTCTGTCTCAAAAAAAAAAAAAGAATGGCAAAATCATAAAGCAGACTGTGTCAAGGCTGTTCACAAATAGCACATTGGGTTAAGTGTTCGATTTACTACTTCACTGTGCTGAGAGTTAAGTCCTTGCCTGGGAAGGCCCTAGCCAAAGCCTCCTTAGACCCTTATCCTGGACATGTGGAGAGGAGGCATCACCCCTAGCAATACCATCTGTGTCAAGACCTCAGCCTTTCTGCAGAGGACCTCTAAGGACAAGACCTAGTGACACCAGTGGCCTCAGTGGCACTTCCTATGAGACGGAGGTCAGTGAAGCAAGAGCGGCCCTGGGATAGTGGTCTGAACTCGGCTGAATTTTCGGGATCTCTTACTAGGAATCTTGGATGACTGGGCCCTAAGTTCCTCACCTGGTGGAAGGAAAGAGTCCAATCCAGATTACTGGGGTGTCTTCTAAGTTCTTGACTCTCAGAGGCCTCAGAACTTGGTATTCTGTTTCATTGCCTTCCTTCCAAAGATCCTGGATGTGACTAAAATGATATTTGATGAGTTCCCTCTTCCTTGCTCCTAACTTCATAAGTAGCTCTTTAGTGGCCCTGTACCTAGCGGTCATTCTGGATTGAGTCAGGACAAAACCTCTTTCTATATGAGATTATAATCCTGTAAGTTCTTTCTCTTGGGTAGCTGAGATTTTTCTCCACCTCTCTGTCCAGTTACTGCCAATAAGCTTTTTTTTCTGATATCACTTTATTTCAAAAGCACCTTAGATAATCCGCTCCACTTCTTTCTCCTCACTTTCTTCTTCCTGCTTCTGAGTGTGCTCATGACCCTCTGAACCAGCCATGCAAAGATGCCAGGCATAGTAGCGGCCAGGAAAACCCCATGGGGTGGGGGGTGGGGGCGTATTTTCATGTAAGGAGGCCCAGTGACACTGTGGAGCTCAGACACAGTCTGAGACGAGGATAGATGGATTTTGAAATTGGAGAATGAAGTCGTTAATGTGGGGTGAAGGAGGGAGGGAGATGGTAGTCTGGCTGAATGACCATTATTTGGGTCTGAGCTTCTGTGACCTCTAATTTCGGGACACACCTTTCTCATCCTAAACAAACAGGGACTATTCACTGGGAAGGCATCTGCGAGCAGCGTCTGGGTCTGGCTGCCTTTGTTGTGGCTAGGACAGGAGAGGAGATAAACCTGAGGGGAGAGGAAGGAAGCTGAGGCTGGAAGGTAGAAAGAGCAAAAGGAACAGCAGTCCCTGCTTCTGTCTTGTTAAGAACGATTCAAGCTTGAAAATTCTAGAAGAGGGCGTCCTGAAGCCTTCCACCACAATCCCATATATCACGGTACTCAGCTAATGTTTGTCATAGCATACAGAATACCTCCCCAACATATACCCGGAGGTAACATGGCGGAGTAGACAGGGACTGGGATTCACTTTAGGACACCTCAGCCTCCTTTAACTAGTTGTATGGCCATGGGCAGTCTGTAACTTTAGCCTCACTTTCCTCATATGTAAAAAGTTTTGAAGAACCTTTACAGGTATGAACCAGGCTCAGCTGTTAGCAGTTCACATCTATTATAAACTGTATGGCAACTGGATTCAAATCAAATTTTATTCATTCTTTCACCAAATAGTAAGGGCCTATGATATGCAGAGCTCCACACTGGCCTTTTGATGAGCTCAGTTTTTTCTCTCAGACTTTGCCACCCCACCTCTTATCATCTGCTCTCTCGCTCACCAGCACCCCTGCCCCCAAGGAAGGTTTCCGGGATGAAGTAAGACGTGCTGGAGTCCTCTGTCGTCTGTCCTCGGCTAGTCCCATCAGATGGGCTAAGGTTATGCTTCTCTCCCCCCACCAACATTATTTTCTTTCGTAGCTTAAGACATTACATGATGAGGCAGGAATACACTTTCCTTGTAAAAACAAAAAAAAAAACAAACCACACACACACACACACACACACACACACACACCAAATAGATAAAGAAACTCCTCTCAACAATTCCCCAGCCTCCCAACGTAATTCATAGGAAACTCAGCCATCCCAAAGAGATAGCAACAGGTTAATGTAAGGCTAGGAAAGAGGTCTAGAGGTTTCCAAATCCAAGCCTAAAAAAAGTCACCATTAGGATCTAACCTGTAGACGTGAGCATGGACCTCTTTAAATCCAGGGCAAAGTGACCAAACTGGGCCTCAGTGGAGGCTATTCTGGTGCTGGCGTCCAGAAGCAGCAACTTCAGGTCAATCAGGTCTTTCCCATCCCCCAGCTGCAGGAGCTTTGCTTTATGATGCTGGTGTGTCCTGCTGCCTGAGATAAAAGTCAGGTAGTTCTAAGTTCAGGCAATGGAAGATGATCATAAAATCTGAAAAGAGGAAATGGGGAGAAGAGTGCCTTTGTTGTCTGGCCAATGTTCCTGATTACAAAGGCAAAATTGTAGCGGGTAGTAAAGTTGCCTGTCCAAGGCCTGGGTGAAGGTCTGTACATGGAATCAGAGAACTAGGAGATGATTGCAGCAGAGGTGGGGGGAGGAGAGTGGCTGGGAAACAGGAGACTAAAGAATTGCTCACAAAAGCGCACACCCCAAGAGGAGGAGATGCCAAGGATAAAGTAAGAGCGGCATTGAGTTTGGGGCTCAGTTGAGCCCTGGAATGCCCTTTGTGAGGAGGTAATGAGATCACATGGCTTCCTTCATGGGAAGGAGGCAGGTTGAGAACTGGAAGAGCTTGTTCAGTGGGGTTTGGAGAGCTGAGTACAGGAGGGAAGTGACCGTGGATAATGAGCCGTCCCAGACTGCACCTTGCAGAATGCTGGCATTTAGAGGCACTGTTGATCACCAAGGGAGGAAGGAGTCAAAAAAGGCTTTATCCCATCCAGGAATAAGAAGGGATTTTATTATTACATATGCAATAATAAGAACCTCTACCATTCAATGAGCACTTACTGAGTGTCAGGCTCTGTGCTAGGCACATGTGTCCATTATCTCCAGTCTTCACCATAATCAGGAGGCATTTTTGTTCCCATCCTGCAGATGAGCAATATGAGGCTCAGACAGACTAAGTAACTTGCCTAAGGTTACACAGGAAAATGATGAGTCAGAATTTGAACTTTCGGTCTTGGGTGGGGAGAGGGAAAATCAGAACAAATAAGTTGAAGGAGAACAGAAGAAGAACAGACTCAAGACCATGAACTACAACACACACCACCAAAGGACAACTCACACATCTTTACGTAGGGGTATAAAATGTCATGCAAAGCTGAATTCTGAGTCAGGGTGACTGGACCATGAAAGCAACCTCCTCTTAATCTGCCTGTCATGGCAGCCTCTGGGACAGGGATATCCCAAGTCCTGGCCTTGCAGGAAGACACAGACTGCCAGTGCCCGAACTCACCAACTTTCCAGGAGCCCTCCCCAACCAGACCCCCAAATCCCACCAGCTAGTTTCTTTTGGCCCTGTCTTGGTGTCGCTGAGCAGATAGGTGGCCCAGTGTGGAAATCACATTTGCATCTGTTGTGAGGGGACCTTGCACCCCAAGAAGGCAGATGCATTTGGATCTGTTTCCTCCTTGGGAGCCCTCTTCATGGCTGAAAATTCCCTGGAGGAGGGGGCAAAGACAGCCTGGGTGTCACACCCAAGGCGTACCAACACTGCCGTGCCAGGGTAATCAAGAGAGTCCCAGTTCGAATGGCTGTTTTTTGTTTTTAATTTGAGAATACTTGAAAAACTCCCATTGTATTAATAAAAGAGTCAAACCATACAAAAGTGTAGTGAGTATGGTTGTCATTGCCACAAATATGACTGAATAAGAAATATCACATTATTTTTTTTAAATCACGTTTAACTCCAAGGCCCTATCCCACTAGGTGGCTAAAAATTTGTTTTCTAGGGAGCTTCCCCTCACAGAGTAGCACAAAAGTCCCAGGGTTTTATAAAAACTAAAACATCCGAGGGATCCCTCTGACACTTGTCCATACTAGTCACCACAGATATGTCCATTGGACAAACGCAAGTGTTCCCTTGAAATCCACGTAGGTACATCATCTCTGCCAGGGTCAGCCTCCCGGGGAACCCGCACAGTCGTTCTCCCGAGGCCACCCCTTCTGCAGATTCCTACTACTGGGCACATGCCCACCCCTCTCCCTCGGATCCCTCAGGGTTCTAGAGATCTGACCCTGTCCCTACCACACACGCTCCTTTCTGCCTTGGGACACTCACACTTCCTCATTGAGTTCCGTTTCTCACCAGGGCCAGGAAGGAAGGTCTTTAAGCAACATTTGCTTTTGGCAAATGCCCCCGAGGCAAGAAACTAGATGGTGAGGCTACCTTCTCGGAACAGAAGGAGGGAAATGACATGGAACAAGATATAAATGTGCCTCATTCTTTTTTATTCTTCTGCAGCAAAAAACTCAAATTAATATCTCAATATATTATCCTATGATCAAAGTATTCAAAGTCCCTCTTTACCACCTCCTCCCTAATTCCTCTCCCAAAGCAACCATTATCAGGATTTTGGTGTGCACTTTGTGGTCTTTGTAGTTAACTATCAGTTATCTGGTTGTAGGCCTCCAATATTTAATCAACAAATACTGAGTACCTACTATGTAGCAGGTGCTGGAGGGGCAGTGTGAGGCAGGCTAGACTCTGTCATAGTCTGGGGGACAGCGGGAAGTGGGCACACAGTTACAATACAGTGGGATAAGTCTATGGTTAGGGAAAGGCAGGCCAGAGCAGCAGGTGCCAAAAGTGTCTAGGGAGATGAAACAGGTCATTATTTCTTGAGCATGGGTTGTGAAGGGGGGCAGAGATATGGGAAGGGAATGTTAAGCCAGGAGGCAAAGCATGAAGGCAGGGCCCAGACCAGGCAGGGTCTTTTAAGCTGTTTAAGACTTTATTCCAAGAGGTCTGTGGAGCCTTGCAAGAGCTTTAAGTAGAAGAGTAACATGCTCAGGTTAGCATTTTAGACCACATTGGCTGCAATATAGTGCAGTGAGCGGGGTGAAGTGACCTAGGTAGGAAGTTAGTTTAGTGAATCAGGATAGCAGTGATGGTGGCCTGTATCAGAGTAGCCATAGTGAGAATGGAAGAAAGAGGACAAAGAAGAGAAATATGTAGGAGGTAGGATTATTAGAGTGTGGTGGCTGATTAGATATGGGTGGGGGGGGGAGATGGGGGAGATTAGGACACCTGGCTTGGGGAATAGATGGATAGTGGTTCCAATCCCTAAGACAGGGAACACTAGAGAAGTAGTTTTGGGGAGTAGAAGGGTTAGTTCAGTCTTGAACATGCTGAGTTTGAGCAGTCTCAGTTAAGGTTCTTCAGGTAGAAATGTCCCGGGGGCTGTTGGACATGTAAAGTCTGGAGCTCAAGAGAAGACTGAGCTGCACGTATATAATCAACAATCTGTGTGTGGACACCGAGGCCCTGGGATTGGCTGGGGTCACGCAGAGAGCATGAAGAGTGAAAAGAGAAAAAGGTCTAAGAATCCTGGGGGTCACCACAACATTTCAGGGACTTGTATTTGGGCCCTTATGTTTTGGGAACATTTAATTAGTAAGGTGAATTTTCTTGGTCATGAGTTGGGGTAAGGTATCATGTTTTCAAAATCAAATGTAACTTGTTCTTTAAATTTTTTTTTTTTTTTTTTTTACTTATCCTACTTCTTCTCATGTCTTCTGATCTCTGCCACTTACTGGCTGTGTAATCTTGGGCATGTTACTTAACCTTTTTGTGCCTTAGTTTCCTCATCTTTAAAATGGGGACAATAATAGTTTCTACCTCCTAGTGCTGTTATGAAGATGAAAAGAGTTAATACACAAAAATGCTTGGAACAATCACTGGCCTGCAGTATTTACTCCATAAATATAAACTATTGCCATCCTCATTAGCATGGACAGTGGACGGTTGACTCCGTGTCTGTTTGGAGTTCCATGGCTCCAGAGGATGGAGTCAGAGCTGAATTCTAAACTTGTGTCACCTTTACTTCTCCGAGCCTCTAGCTTCTCTTCTCTAAATGGGTGTGATGACACCCACCTCGTATGGAGATGACATCTGAAGCCCTGGCACACAAGAGGCTTTCACTTGTGGTTAATTTCCTCCCATTTCTCCTTCCATGGTTGTTCATTCAGAACCAGACCAGTCTGGTGACCTGACACCGGGTGTTTTTTCCTTCCACTTGTCCGAGGTATCCTACAGTACAGCATAGCACCGCTCCACGGGAGTGGGTTCCCTGTGAAGGCCTGTGGGCAGAGTGCTGGCTAAATATTTGCAAACCCTTCTGTGTGGCCTAGTTTTCTCCAGAGTGACTTTCCCCTCTCCCAGTTGGCCCTGTGGTCAGCGAGAAGTGTCTTGGAGTCATCACGAGAAAGCCAGACGGTGGCAAGGGTGGGAGAACAAGCAAAGCCGCAGACTTCTGCGGCTGTCATTTGCTCTTCCTGAGGAAAGGTCTCACGGTTTTTGTTCCGTCGGAGCAGCTGACTTCTGACTCCTCACAACACCAGACTCTCCTCTGCAGTCAGCAGAGGAATCCTTCTCAAACGCTCCATGGCCTGACTCTTGCTGGTCGTTCCAGCCTTGTCTGCTGTCTTCCTTTTCACTCCGGGCCTGGCCGCCTGCGGTCTGTCTCCACCTCGTGCCGTGCCTCTGCGCCTCCACACCTCGGCACAGCCGCTTCCTCTGCCAGGAATATACCTCCCCGCCCGCACCCCTTTTATTGGGCCACTCGGTGAACGCGTGTCTGTTCGGCCTCTAAGGAAGCTCTCAAGTCACGTCTTGTGAAAACATCTCTGCCCTCCCATGTGGGATTGTTGGTCCCCTCTCTTTGTGCCCTCTCACAGGCCCAAGAACAAACTGGCATCCTGGCATCACAGTACAATGTGTTTGCATGCTTGTCTTCTGTCTTCTGAGCCACTTTAAGGCAAGGAGCCTCTCCTATTTGTCGTTAATTCCTCAGTGCATTGTACAGTGTCTGGTACCCAGGGGGCCTTCATCGTTGGCAGAACGAAGAAATGAATGGATACGTGGTTGGATGCACGGTCAGACCAATGGAGCTTGTTGAGATAGGGGCTATAGCTTCACTGAAGAGAGAACAGTTCCAACCTCATGCCCCAGCCTTTTTCTGGGTACAAAGGTTCTGCATAAAACCTTTCTCCCACACTAAACCTTAATCACCACCAGACCAGTAGTCCTTAAATTCTGGGAGCAAGAATGGCACTCCCTCCCATCTCAACACCCTCTGCCTAGAGATTTTTATTCACAGGATACAATTCAAAGCTAGGTAGTATATATTTATTGAGAACCTACTATGTTCAAGGGACTGCAGTGATACATTGAAAAGAAATAGCCTGAAATTGCCTTCAGAAAATGGTTGTGCTTTTAAATCCATCATTGACCTTATTATCCTCATAAACATCTTTATAAATTCAAGATTCTCAGAGGTTCCTTTGCTGGTTCTCCCTGGAAGTCCCCCCGGCTTCAACAGCGGTGGGGAGAGGGAAGCATGGGCAGCCCTCTAGAAGCCCTTTCTTGCTGGCGTATGTTGAGTTTCCACCATACAGGAGTCCCTGCCCCACAGGATTGTCCGGAACCAGGTCAGTCGGACTCTGTTCTCATAGCACTCTGACAGTATATGCAGGGAAAATCAGATTCGCGGGGCTGTTCCCATCCTGAATGAGAAGAGAGTTACAGTCAGGCAGTGCCTCATCCCTTTGATGAGGGGGATCCTCGGATTTCTGCCCCCTCCCCTTTAGAGCTTAGAGGCACAGGGCCTTGGACTGGCCCTGCCACCCCCTCAGAGCAGATGGCTGAGCAGCTTCATTCTAGGGACAGGATGAGCTCCTAGGAATTGTGCTGTTCAAAGCTTAAGTCTCAGCCAAGCACAACCTCAAGACAGTCTCTTCTCCCCATCAGCACCCTGCTTGATCCCAGGATGGGCACAGGGCAGAGCAGCCAGGCAGCGCCAGCGAGAGGAGCTGTGCCTCTTCAGGGGCGGAATCTGCAGGGCAGCCGCTGCCTGGCGCGTCCCGAGGGGGCAGGAGGCACCAGCTGCACCCAGCACTGCCGCTGGGGAGCAAGGAGGAAGACACGTGGGGTTTGGGGAACAGGTAGAAGGATCAGGAAGCGAGAGAGGCTGGGGCCAGGAAAGGAGCCCTCTGCACCTGGCCAGTTGAGAAAAGTAGGGCTTAGGGTTGTTAAAGCTGCCCTGCAGCAGGCTCTGCATTCAGCCCCCTCTGGGACACCCTCCCTCACACCTGCCCCCACCTACCTTTATCCTTGGCCCCGGCACGCCTGGAATGACAACTAATGCTTACTAGCTTACTGTGAGGCAATCCAGTAATGAGGCTCACTCTTTCATAGCGCCGGCAGACCTGCCTGGTACCTGCCCAAAACAATGTAGAAGAGCTTGGCTCTCCCAGCTTGCTCCGTCTGCTCCCTGGAGCCTCCCTAACCCAAGTCTGTCTGTCTCTGTCTGCAGTCCCACCCTCTGTACCTGTGCAATGCCAGCGATGACGACAATCTGGAGCCTGGATTCATCAGCATCGTCAAGCTGGAGAGTCCCCGACGGGCCCCCCGCCCCTGCCTGTCACTGGCCAGCAAGGTAGATTCACACTTGACCCTACACACGCCCTGAGCTTCTCCCAGCTCTGGGCTGTGAGAGGCCCCTGGGCCCTCCTGAGAGTGACCGTCTGATTCCCTCAGGGTTTTTAACCGTGGCGGGTCTGAGGGAGGTGGAAGCGCATCCTCTGTCCTTCTCCCAGCCAGCACCAGCAGAACTCCGTAACCTTCATCCCGCATGGGTCCCCCTCCTGGGGGGGATCTTGGGAGTTCCTGAGCCCCTTCTCCCACCCAGCACTAGAGCAAAGAGGGGTCCACTGAAGCGTTCTTCCATCTTCCGAAACATTTCCTGAGTACCGTGCAAGAACAGCAGAAAGAGAAGCCATTGTCCCCACGTTGAAGTTCACGCTTTTCCTCTGAGGTTGCAGATTGGGTTTGGCTTGCGGACGGGCTGTGTTCAGCCCTCACAATGGCTTTTCAAAATATAAATTTGAATGTGGTGGTTGCCACACTAAAAAAATTCAAATGTTTAAAAATCCAGATAAAAATCCAGATTTCAACTCCTCTGAATGAAAGAAAGCACAGAGGCTCTGGCAGCACTTGCCCCGCGTTTCTGTGGCCGACTGAGGGGAGCCGGGCTGGGGCTGCCCCCCTCCTTTGCTGCGTTCCCCCTGGGCCTGCTGCCTCCCAGGCCCTGTGAGCCTTTGCGTGGGTGACCTCTGCTTTCACTATTAGTAACAGTGACTGTTTCCTGTGTGCTTGCTGTGCCAGGTACACATGGGACAGATTCTCTGCATAATTATCACATTTACTTTCCATAATCAGGAAAGGTAGACATTGTTCCCTATTTAACATATGAGGCAAATGAGGATCAGAAAACTTAGGTAACTTGCCAGGATGACATGATTAGGAAGGGGTAGAGCTGAGATTCGAACCCAGCCCTGTCTGTTTCTCAAACCTAGGCTTTTCATCTCCCTGTTGCCTCCCATTCTAGTTGTGAAAACTGAACGCATGTGTAGCGTGTGGCTAGAGTGTGTGTGGCTCAGATGGGTGTGCTCCTGGAGGTGGCAAGGGAGGACAGTGACAGCCCCAACCTCTGTGCCAACTGCTCGTACTCAGGCCTGGATCTCAGTGGATCCCCTGATCCTCCTGAGGGCCTCCAGGAAACAGCAGGATTCTTACCTCATCCAGCGGGGGCCCGGCCTGGCCCTGCCAATGCAGAAGGGGGCCCCAGGGGTGGTGGGGAGCAGGTGGGGGGTGGGGGCAGGACATGCTTGGAGGAGCTGGAGACAGTGGTGTCTCACAAGGCTGTGAGGGGCCCAAATGACAGCAGAATTCTGTTAGGCTGAAGCTGCTTTGCTTCTGGATATTTCATTTCCCCTGCTTAACAAAATATGGGCAAATGTCATTCATTTATTCATTTGGTAAACAAGCTCTCAGTGCCTGTTCTGCATTAGGTACTGTGTGAGTGGGGGAGAGAAAGAGGGAGAGAGATGGAGGGAGAAGGGTTCAGAGAATCTCTGCTGTTCTCTTTACCTCTTATAAAAGCACACCTAAAAAAAAATACCTATTATTCTGGACATTTTCCAGAAAAGTGTAACTAAGCTCACAGAAATATCTAAAATTCTGCCTCCCAGAGTTTCTGCTGTTCTTTTAAAACAATGTATGATTTCCCACACCTGTGAACACGTGGCAAACTGTGAGGCCGCATCGCCAAGGAGCTCTTCTCCTTGCCCGCGGGAGGCCCGCACTCCCGCAGGAGAGAGGAGACGGGTACACACAGACACTGTGCGGCGAGGACCATGTGGCCAGTGCCCTTTGAGGTACTTAATCCGGTTGGGACTTTGTTTCTATCACCATAAAATGGGACTTTTACGTCCTACCCCCATGATTACTGTGAAGATGAAAATAACGTATGCCAAGTACCGAACAGTGCCTGAGCTAAAACAGACACAAGAACAAAAACCGCTAAGGGTTTGGAAGAAATGCCTTGGCGCTTGCCCTGTGATCGCAGCCCTCGCTTCCTCCCCTGCACTGCTTGGCTTCCCCTGGCCTGGCTTCTCCCCGTCCCTCTGTGGGAATTGCTGAGCCCTAGGTTGGTTCCCTGGGGGCTTCCACTTGGTCAGGTCCCAGTCTTCCCTCAGGTCCCATCCTCTGACCAGCCACGCAGCTCCTACCTGGAATCCCCTGGCTCAAAGGACAGCTGTGAGGATGGTAATGTGGGTCTTTGAACCACCTCCAATATTCCGGAAATCTCACAGGCTTAACTAAAATTCTTGATTTTGCTTTTGGTTGTCATTCTGTCAGTTCAATGTGTTAATATAAGTTACCTTATAGGGAAATGAATCGTATGTAATAAATGTAGTTAGTTTGGTAGAATATATTTTTTTAAAAAATATGGCTCATGGAAGGCTCACGGGAGGTGTAAGGAAAAGATGGGGTCTCAGGTAGGCAAAAGTTTGGAGACAACTGACTCCATGCAGCTCCACTGTGGCTTTTCCCATTGGTGTCAGTGGTGCTGTCACTGTTGAGGGCACTGGGGCTCTCAAGCCAGATGGCCCCGGGTTTGAAGCCTGGCTTCTCCACCACCCCTCAGTGTGACCTGGGCATTTTAGCCCACCTCTCCAGGCCTGTGTCCTCATCTGTAAAAGGAGAATAGTAATGGGACTTATAAGTAGTTATGGGGATTTAATGAGGCAGTACAGATGGAAGCCCTTAGTCCTATGCCAAGCACCTGGTAATCACTCAATAAATGATTGAGTGACCATAACTGCCATCATCACTGGAATCCTCATTCCATGCTTTTATGGCCAACAAGGTTGGGCTATTTTTTCTTTCACTTGTTATATCTCTTGTTCTTTTCTGAAACCCTCACCATAATTCTGGATTCTTCCATTCTTGTCAGCAGTCCCACTACCTCCTCCGCCCCTCCCCCAAGTGGTCACCCAGATTGGTTTCTGTTTCTTTATTAGCAGCTCCACAGCCGCCCTGTGATAAGCCAGGCCCTTATCACCTCATGCCTGGACTAGCACAGTGGCCTTTTGCCTGGTGGAAGGAGCTAGATCTGGAGACAAGCAGATGGGTGCAAGCCTTGCCTCTCTCACTGTGGAGACCATGACCTGGTGGTTAAGAGCAGGCACTCCGGAGGCTGAAGTCCTGGGTGGGAATCCTGCCTCTACTGCTTACCAGCCGGTGACTCCGGGCAATCTCTCTGAGCCACGGTTTCCTCCCCTCAAGAGTAGGGCTGATGACTGTCTTGTAGAGTTGTGAGGAGTAAATGAAATCATATATGCAAAGTGCATAGTAATAATGGTTAATAGTAACTAATAATTAAGGAACACTTACTATATGCCCAGCACTATTATAAGTACTTTACATGGATAAATTTATGTAGTCCTCACAACAACCATATGCAGTGGGTCCTATTATTGTCTTATTGTACAGAAAGGAAAACTGAGGCACAGAGTAGTTAAGTAACTTGCCCAAAGTCTCACAGCTAATAATTGAGAGCAGAGCCAGGATTCAAACTGAGGCCGTCTAGGCAGAATGGATTTCAGTACAGGTTATATCCCTTCTCCCTCCTTCCTCCCTCCCACCAGGGGATACCTCTGCCCATTGAAGATTTGTGTCAGACCTAGTGTGTGTTGGTGGAGGGAACAGTGAAGGGAAGGGCATTCTGAAGTGAAAAAAGCTTTGGAAACTACTGTCTGTTCCATTCATTTGTGCTCCAGGCTATTGTTTACCAGCATTATAATTTTACGTATGTGCCTTGTCTCCACAACTAGATTATGAGCTGTTTTGGAGGGCCTGGCCTTCCCTGGCTTGGTGCCCTGGGCACAGTAGGTGCTAAGTTTTTGATGAGCAGGAAATATACAGAGACTGTGATCAGGAGAGGAAAATCTAAGGCCCAGAGAAGTGCCACAGCTGACCAGTGAGCCCAGCGAGTAAGAGACAGAATCTCAGCTCACTGTCACCACTCTCTGTAATGGCTCCTGCTGCTAGGGGCCATGGAGCTTGCTGCCCCTAGGGCTGGCTGACTCTGAAGCTTCCAGAAAGATCTCTGGCTTGTCTTTCTAAAGCCCGGTCTTCCTGTCCTGACAGCCTGCCCACACTCTCTCTGCCCTTTACATTCCAGTCTGGAAACAATTTTTTGTTCTCTCTGCCTCCCTCTTTCTTGGGTGCAGGTGGACAGGAGGCATGAGTAGCCCCAGATTGGGCTTCCATCTGTCCCCAGATCTTGCTTTTTATTCCTAGAACTCTGGATGCAGGAACCCACTGCCTCAAAGTCCTGTTTGTTTTCCCGTTGGCCAACTCTCTGGGCTCTTTGATCACTTTTACAACTTTGTAATTATGGGCTGTAATGGGCCGGGGTGTTTGAATGTCATGGTAATTGCTTTCTACTGTTCCTACCCCAATCCTTCAAAGCAAGAGGGGTGGGGAAGTAAGAAAATCTAAGAAGGAAGCCTTTGTCCTCCCTTATGCTCTCCCAGGTGGGCCCAGGCTCTTCTTCTGGGAATGGGAAACCTGTGGCCTGGGAATCCGAATTCTGTGACTACTGGGTGACCTCTGCTACCCCTTGGCCAAGTCCCTGGAATGTGAGATTACCAGTAGGATTTCCCTACCACGAATTCCTTTTCCCCTGGTACTTTTCCCATACCCTCACATGGAGGGCTCTGAAGATTGGAGAGCTTCCACCTGCCTGGAATAGCCTAGGTGGGGTGGACTTCCTGGGCAGAAGTGGGTGGGGGAAGATGGAAGATATGACCTCTCCGTTTCTTCAGCAGTTCCATTCTGAAGTCCTGTGAATTTCTGGTCAATTAGACAAACCTGGTCCTAGGCCCGGCTTAGGGGCAGGTAGAGGGCCCAGCGCAGCTTCTGGAGGAAGAAGGGAAGGAAGAGGAAAGCTACCCTCCCAACCAAAGTGAGGCCCTCCTTCAGCTCCCTTGCCTGCAGGCGGTGGGTTCTGAGGGGCCCCCTGGGCCCTGCCACTGCCTGGGGAGTGGGAGCAGGAGCCTGGAGCAAGGAGCTGCTCCCAGCCTGCCTGGCAGGAGACGTGCCCTGACAGGCTCTCCCTGGGAAGACAAGCAGAGATCAAAGTGCTGAGAGTGTGAGTAAGTCCCAGCACTGACTCTTCTCGCTGCCACCACCACTTGCAGAAGAGTTAACTCCTTCACTCCCTCCAAGAAGACCCCAGAGTCTCGCAGGGGCCCTAGGGGTGTGAGGTCGCAGCCTGCTACCGTTACAAGATGAGTGTGCTCTGGGGAGGAAGGCTGGAGAGTGGCTGTGCCGGGCGAGGAGACCCACCACCAAGGCCAGGAGCAGCCCCTCAGTGTCTGCTGGTTGTTAGCCGTTGTGCCTCCACCCCACCCTCAGCTCTTATCTCCCTCTCCTGCCCCCACACACATACCCCCTAGATTCCTGCCTTCTGTTCTCTTTCTGGCTCTGCTATCTGCTCTGCCTGGTTGGCTCGATTCTGCTTCCCCGGGCCGGCTGGTGGAGCCCTGGGTGAACACGCATGGGCACAAATACACAGTTGTGTCTTTATGGGAACAGCCCCTCAAGATCCTCCCCACTCAAGTCTCTAATGCCAGCCTAGGGGAGAGGATGAAGGGGTAAAGCACTGGAGAGAGAATTCTCTAAGTCCTTGAACCGGAGCCAGAGAAAGAGTTGGCAAACTGGAGTGTGGCAGAGAGAGCGCCCAC
The DNA here is from genome assembly GCA_963575035.1 of Avahi laniger. Taxonomy (NCBI): domain Eukaryota; kingdom Metazoa; phylum Chordata; class Mammalia; order Primates; family Indriidae; genus Avahi; species Avahi laniger. Next base: position 66,090 of record CAUYSK010044338.1, on the reverse strand, counting down.
AAGATGGGCTGAGGCTGGGGCTTTGCCATGGGGGCCTTGGATGAGAGCAGGGTCCCAGGCTCTTGGAACTTTGCCTGAGCTGGGGAGACGTCCTGCAGGTTCCTCTTGTGAGGCAGGGCTGGGCCTAGAAATCCCAGCTCCATTGTGAAGGAGCTCTCTACTTCCCTGCTCTCCCCTCTTCCTCTCTTTTGTCCTGCAAGGGGTGTTGGTCATTCCCTACTCTTTGTTCTCATGCCTCTTAGTGAAGGCAGACTGACTGAACACTGGCAGCAGGGGCCGTGGCTTATTTGTCCTTAGCCCTAGAGCCAGGTCCACCACCTGGCACCCAGTAAACCCTCGCTAAGGGTTTGTTTCATTGCAAAGGGAAAGACGGAATGTTACCCTTTGGAGGCAGTGGGGCCTTGGTGCACTCAGGGGGCAGGACAGGGGATCCTAGACCCACTGACCCCTTATTACATTTACATATTTGAGTATACAGAGGTGCAGTGTGTACAAAATCCTAGAAGGGGATGGATGTGTGGGCCGCGTCCTTCTCTGACTCCAGCTGAAACTGTGCCGTGTGTCTGCAGGCGCGGATGGCGGGCGAGCGAGGAGCCAGTGCTGTCCTCTTCGACATCACTGAGGATCGAGCTGCTGCTGAGCAGGTACCCAGGGCCATCTGCATGTTGGAGGAGGGGGCTAGACAGAGGAAGATAAAGTTTTCAGGGCAGGGGGAAGTCACAGAAGCCCTGTGGACACGTTCCCTCCTGCAGCTGCAGCAGCCCCTGGGGCTGACTTGGCCGGTGGTGTTGATCTGGGGTAATGACGCCGAGAAGCTGATGGAGTTTGTGTACAAGAACCGAAAGGCGCATGTGAGGATTGAGCTGAAGGAGCCTCCGGCCTGGGTAAGCGCATCAGACCTCCAGACCCTGCTCCAGCACCTGAGTTCACACAGACTTTGTCCCATGGCAACTCCCATCAAAAGCCCTTAGACTCCTGGAGCGAAACCCTCTAGTCCGACTTCACCCACCAGCTGTGTGCCTCTGGGCAAGTTTCTCCTCCTCTCTGAGCCTCCTCTGCAGAACGAACAGATGGAGCCAAATGAGTTCTAAAGCTGTTTTCTGCACTGTGGTTTCATGGCATGGGATGGCAGAGCCAGAATGAAACCCTGGCCCCTCACCTTGACCCCTGACCCCTAACCCCTGCTTGGTGCTTCTCCACTGGCGAGGAACCTCACCCAGTTGCTCACTAGCAGGCAGCTCCCACCTGGCAGAGGGGTCCCTTTCTCTTTTTCCCCAGCACACGGGTTTTCAGACAGTACTTCTCACAGCCGACACCTGGAGGATCCTCTCCTGCGAGTGACCTTGGGCAGTGAGGGTCACCCTAATCCCACTCCCATGTTCTTCCCCACCTCATCCCCTCAGCAGATGTTTCCAAGGGGACCTCCAGCTGTCTGTGTGTGTCTCCTGGGCTCCTGTGTTTGCTCCCAAATAGGCCCCACTCCTTCCAGAAGTATGACTGTTTCCCTCTACTCCCCCAGCCAGATTATGACGTGTGGATCCTCCTGACGGTGGTGGGCACCATCTTCGTGGTCATCCTGGCTTCGGTGCTGCGCATCCGGTGCCGCCCCTGCCACAGCAGGCCGGTGAGAGTGTGGGCTCTCTGGCAGGGGAGGATGCGTGTATGTAAGTGGGAAGGTGGAGAGCAGGAAGAAGAAAATGAGGAAGGCAGGCGTTCCTTTATGCCCATGAAACAGTTTACATCTAAATACCCCCACATCTGTTTGCGTGGATTTCCAGCAGCCTCTCCCCATATTGCTCATTCAGTCATTCATTCATTCAGTAAATATACTGAGCTCCCACTATGAGTCAGGCACTGTTGCAGGTATAAGAACAGTGAACAAAAACAACAACCTCTACCCTCAAGGAGCTTTCATTCTAGTGAGAAGAGACAGACAATAAACAAATAAGTAAAATATATAATATTTCAGATGGTGGTATGTACTACAGAGAAAAATAAAATTGCAAAAGGATCTGGGCATGGTGGCTCATGCCTGTAATCCAAGCACTTTGGGAGGCTGAGGCAGGAGGATCGCTTGAGCCCAGGAGTTTGAGACCAGCCTTGGCAACACAGCAAGACCCCACCTCTACAAAAAATTTAAAAATTAGCCGGGTATGGAGACTTGCACCTGTAGTCCTAGCTACTCAGTAGGCTGATGCAGAAGGATCACTTGAGCCCAGAAATTTGAGGCTATAGTAAGCTACAATTGTGCCACTGCACTCCAGCCTGGGCAACAGAGTGAGATCCTGTCTCTAAAAAAAAAAAAGAATTGCAAAGGGGAGAGGGAATGCAAGGGGACAGCAAATCCAGGGAATGCTGCATGGAAAAGATGACATTATAGCAAAGACTTTAAATGGGTGAGGGGGTGATATGCACAGGTATCTGGGGAGAAAGTGATCAAAACAGAACAGTAGGTGCAAAGACCCTGAGGCAGAAGTATGCCTGGCACATCTGAGGAACAGCGGGAAGGTTATGTGGCTGAAATAGAGTGAGAGAGAGGGTGGAGTAGGAGGTGGGGCCCCACTTGTGTTGGACTGTTCAAGCAATTTGTTTTTTACTCTGGGTCAAATGGGAGCCATTAGAGTGTTTTGAGAGAAGGGGCGCCATGATCTGACTTACATTTTGACATGATCTCACATGCTGCGGTAATGAGAATAGACTACAGGGAAGCGAGGCTGGAAACAGAAACCAGATAAGAGTCTATTACAGGTATCTGGGTGACAGTAATGGTAGCTTAGATCAGAGAAGTAGCAGTGAAAATGGCGAGAAATAGATTCTAGGTATATTTTGAAGGTACAACCAATAGGTTTACTAATCGATTGATTGTGGGTGTGAAGACAGAAGAATCAAGAATGGCACCAGGATTTCTGGCCTGAGCAGTTAAAAGAGGAGAATTGCCATTTGCTGAAATGGGGAAGACTGGGAGAGGACAGGGGTGTAGCTGGGGGCAGGTTAATAGGATTATGAGTCTGATTTGGGGCATGTTAAGTTTGATGTGCCTATTAGATGTCCAAGCTGAGATGTCAAGCAGAAGTTGGATAAAAAGTTTCTCTCAGGCCGGGCGCGGTGGCTCACGCCTGTAATCCTAGCTCTCTGGGAGGCCGAGGCGGGCGGATTGTTTGAGCTCAGGAGTTGAAACCAGCCTGAGCAAGAGCGAGACGCCGTCTCTACTAAAAATAGAAAGAAATTAATTGGACAACTAAGAATATATAGAAAAAACTAGCCAGGCATGGTGGCGCATGCCTATAGTCCCAGCTAGTCGGGAGGCTGAGACAGGAGGATCGCTTGAGCCCGGGAGTTTGAGGTTGCTGTGAGCTAAGATGACGCCACGGCACTCTAGCCCAGGCAACACAGTGAGACTCTGTCTCAAAAAAAAAAAAGTTTCTCTCATGGGTTGTCAGGGAAGAAAGCTACTGGTATGAGCAGGCGGGTAGGCTGGGAGGGCTTGGCCTGCTTGGCAGAACCATGTATGAGCTCCAAGGAGACAAACTCCCAGGGTTGGTCAGTTGGCTGTGTGATCTAACTGAGTGATGGGGAACTGAGTCCAGACCGGGGTCCAGGGGTCAGGGAAGAGGGGCCCTTCTCCCATTCTGAGCACCGCTTCTCTACCCAGGATCCCCTGCAGCAGCGAACAGCCTGGGCCATCAGCCAGCTGGCCACCAGGAGGTACCAAGCCAGCTGCAGGAGGGCCCAGGTGGAGTGGCCAGACTCGGGTAGCAGCTGCAGCTCAGCCCCTGTGTGTGCCATCTGCCTGGAGGAGTTCTCCGAGGGGCAGGTAAGGCTGGCCTTGTGGTCCACCGCGGTGACCACACAAGGGAAAGAGATTGAAGCTGGGGTGGGGGTGGGGAGGCTTAGGGCTGGTATGGGAGCCCTGGCTACATCTGTGTCCTGTGTGTCCTGCATGGGGCCAAGGCAGGGGATTGCCCTGAGGTTTGGTCACTTTCCTGGCCTGTCAGTGAAAGAGCATTACTGTTTGTTGAGAGTGTACCATGTGCCAGGCTGCAGTGGTGCTTTAGAGGCGCTATCACATTTTAGCCCCATGGCAGTGAAGGATGAGGGTAGATTAGTTTTTTAATCCTCATTTTACAGCAGGAAACTATCTATTAAGAAACTTGTCCAAGGTCATGCAGCTAAGTGCAAAATCCAGCTTGTTACCAAAGGTTATACCTTTTCTATTATACTGTGAGGTCATTTGCAAGTAGGTGATAGCAAGCAGGAGAGGCCAGAGGAAATCAGGGGAGTCTCCTGGTTCCTGGCCACTCTGTAGCTACAGAAACCCCCTTTTTTCTCCAGGAGCTACGGGTCATTTCCTGCCTCCATGAGTTCCATCGCACCTGCGTGGACCCCTGGCTGCATCAGCACCGGACTTGCCCCCTCTGCATGTTCAACATCGTAGGTAGGAGGTGGGCCAAGGACTCCCCTGTGTGCAGGCAGGCTGGCCTAGAACGTGGCTTCCCTCTGGGAAAGGGAAAGAGAAAGCAGAACTGCCATGATAGTCATTTAAGCTGTACACTGCTTAAGAGTGCCTCTCCTGGGGGAGAGGGCTGCTCACTGTGTAGACACCTTTATTATTTTAAAAATCATCTTGTGCCTGGGTGCACTGGTTCACACCTGTAATCCTAGCACTCTGGGAGGCCGAGGTGGGAAGATCGTTTGAGGTCAGGAGTTCAAGACCAGCCTGAGCAAGAGCAAGACCCTGTCTCTACAAAAAATGTAAAAATCAGCCGGGCGTGGTGGTGCTGTCTTGTGTAGTTCCAGCTACTTGGAAGGCTGAGGAAGAAGGATTGCAGGAGTTTGCAGTTGCTGTGAGTGGTGATGACGCCACTGCACTCTAGCCAGGGTGACAGAGTGAGACTTTGTCTCAAACAACAGCAAAAAAAAAAAAAAATTTGTGACAGCTTTGTTGATTCTAATTCTGGGCGACTTGTATATTTATTATTCCAATTTTCTGGCAATAAAGTATCCTATTCTAACAAAATCAGTATGTTATGATAGTTTTCTAAAAGGTGAAAGTGAAATAAATATCTCGAGGAAAGAGAACCTTTTTCTAATTCACCCAAAGGTGCCATGTGGGCGAGGAGGGGCCCTGGGTGAAAGAGCCCCGAATGGTTGGTGGGAGGAGCGCGGATTGACATGTACAGTGGGACTCCCGGGGCACAGGCAGATGAGGATGTCCTTGGTCCCCAAACTCTGAGCTCACAGCTATACAGAGCCAAACAGGTTAGCTACAGCCACACACTTCTGAATGCATTCTCCATAGGTTTGTGGAGTCAAACACCTGTGCTCTTGGTTCTTTTTTCCAGAGGGAGATTCATTTTCTCAGTCCCTGGGACCCTCCCGATCTTACCAGGAACCAGGCCGGAGACTGCACCTCATTCGCCAGCATCCTGGCCACGCCCACTACCATCTTCCTGCTGCCTACCTGATGGGCCCTTCCCGGAGTGCAGTGGCTCGGCCCCCAAGACCTGGTCCCTACCTACCATCCCAGGAGCCAGGCATGGGCGTTCGGCACCACCGCCTCCCCAGAGCTGCACATCCCCGGGCTCCAGGCGAGCAGCAGCGCCTGGCAATGGCCCAGCACCCCTATGCACAGGGCTGGGGGCCAAGTCGCCTCCGATGTACCTCCCAGCACCCTGCGCCTTGCCCAGGGCCCCCACGCCGGGCCAGACCTCACGACAGCAGTGGATCTGGAGAAAGCTATTGCACAGAACGCAGTGGATACCTGGCAGATGGGCCAGCCAGTGACTCCAGCTCAGGGCCCTGTCATGGCTCTTCCAGTGACTCAGTGGTCAACTGCACAGACATCAGCCTGCAAGGCATCCACGGCAGCAGTTCTACTTTCCGCAGCTCCCTGAGCAGTGACTTTGACCCCCTGGTGTACTGTAGCCCTGATGGGGATCCGCAGGGGGAGGAGATGCAGCCTAGTGTAACCTCTCGGCCCCGTTCCTTGGACTCAGTGGTGCCCACAGGGGAAACCGAGGTTTCCAGCCATGTCCACTATCACCGCCACCGGCACCACCACTATAAAAAGCGGTTCCAGTGGCATGGCAGGAAGCCTGGCCCAGAAACTGGGGTCCTGCAGTCCAGGCCTGCTGTTCCTCGGACACAGCCCCAGCCAGAACCACCTTCTCCTGATCAACAACTCATCAGATCCAGCCCAGCAGCCCCTTCAGGGCAGCTCTCCAACCCACAATGGCCCAGGGCCCTCCCTGAGCCTGCCCCTGGCCCAGCTGAAGCTTCCAGCCCCTGCCCCAGTCCCAGCCGTCTCTTCAACTTACAGAAATCCAGCCTCTCTGCCCGACACCCGCAGAGGAAACGGCGGGGTGGTCTCTCAGAGCCCACCCCAGCCTCTCGGCCCCAGGACTTGACTGTGCACCCAGCTTGCCAGATTTTTCCCCATTATAGCCCCAGCCTGGCATATTCCTGGTCCCCAGAGGCCCACCCGTTGATCTTCGGACCTCCAGACCTGGACAGGAGGCTGCTACCAGAAGCTCCAGGCCCCTGTTACTCAAATTCACAGCCAGTGTGGCTATGTCTGACTCCACGCCGGCCCCTGGGACCACACCCGCCTGGGGAGGGGCTTTCTGAATGGAGTTCTGACAACCCAGCAGGCAGGCCATGCCCTTACCCACACTGCCAGGTGCCGCCAGCCCAGCCTGGTAAGTATTCAGGGGAAGCAGGTGTGGTTGGGAGGGCAGACTGGAGCTGGATCTTGCAAGAAAGTGAAGTCAGCCAACAAGGAGTTGATGGAAGCTGAGAAGGATACAGCAGAGGAGACATTCAAAATATTGAACCACCAGCACAGCATAGCATGTCGGCGGGAGCACTGGAACCCCCTGGCTTTGCCAGGTGCTACCCCTTTAGTTGGCAGATCACAGGGAGGTCCCAGGGGACCTATTAGTGTGGCTGAGGCATCAGAAAGGCACTTGGGGTCGTTTGGGGCTGCAGCTCCCACATTATAATAATTGGCATAGCTCTACCAATGCTCACAGCTCAGTGTTAGCCCCCGATACAAAGAAGACCAAGAAGTGTTCCTCAGGGAGAGCATGCTCTTGTAAGAGAAATAATTACAGATAACCATGTTACTACAACATATGAGAAGAGCTACGTGAATAATGAGAAATACCCAGAAACCGCAGGTGGTTTCCAGCAGCTCTGTGGGTCCTTAGCTTTTCTGCTCTTCCCTTGTGGTAAAAGAACAAGTTGGACATCCCTTCCAAGCACCTGTATTAATGAGACCGACCTCATTTTCCTGAGGACTCAGTGTATCCCTGTATTATAACCAATGGCGATAATGTAAATTCTTAGCTTTAACTTGGTATTTATTTGCCCAAATACTCCTCTTCCCCTCCCAGGGCCTTCTGCCTCCCACCCTGCCCCATCTTCTTCCATTGTGTGGACAGCACAGCTCGTTGTCTGCAGCCATAGCTGGGAGGACCCCTTCCACCCCAGGAGCGGACCCCAAGGTTCTAAAATATAAGATCTCACAGTCCAGGAATCCTACAGGCAGGACTTGAGAGCTGCTATCATTCATTCATTCATTTCTTCATTTCCCACCTTCTCCCTCCCTCCTTTTTTCTTTCTGACTGTATGCTTGCTTTGTGCCAGGTTCCAGGCTAGGTTCCGGGGACGTGGAACTTGCCAACCAGGAGACCCCTGTCCGTGGAGAGACTGGCATGCAAACAGTTACAGTACAGCAGACAGTTGCTTTCATAGAGCCATGTGATGCGAGCCTTGGCCATGTGTTTGACGATTCTGTTTGGACCCTGTCGTGTGTATTTTCAGTGCTGCCTGCAACAGACACCACCTCCCTTTTCTCCCAAACTCAGAACTAGGGTCAGAGCCTCTGTTTTCCTTGCTGCTTACCTCCAGTCAGGGTCATGTTATGTTAACTGTATCTCTTCTAGCTTTATCACATCCCCCTCAAGCCCAGAACTGATGGCCCCGCCGGAGCCCCCCGCTCTCCCTTCCCTCATACAGACCATGGAGGCTGGGTGCCGCAAGCCAGTGTTGTGTCCCAGGGAGTTGTGCGGCATGGCTCCCTTGCTCTCCTACCTTCCACACTGCTGCCAGGGTTTTCTGCCTTACAGTAAACTGTCCAGAAACTTTCAAATGTTCTGTTTTGTCCACAATAAGGAAAACTCCAACCTGCTTTGGCCTTCAAGGCTCCAACACCAGCCAGCCTCCATTTTCCACTCATTTTCCTCCCCAGCCTTATTTTCCAGTCTTTCCCTTCCCTTCTCCTGCCCCATGCTTTAGCCACACTGGGTAAATACTTCTTGTAGTTCCTGAAGCCCAGAATATCCTTGTGCTTTCCCTATTCCCATAAATCCAGTTATTGCCTATTCCTGCAGGGCCAGCTCATTTATTTCCCACTTGTGGGAAGCCTTTCCTGATTGCTGCACTTGGCCATCGTCCCTCCCCTTCCTTGCTGCATCTCTTATGACCGCTGTCCTGTCCTGCTGGCATCACAGCCATCTGCATGCACACCTTCTCTCCTATGAGCTTATCAGGTCCCGGCTTGTTCTTTTTGTTCTTCTATTTGGCACATGGTAGCAGGCCAAATTCATAGTGAATGCTTAATAAATATTTATTGGGTGAATGAATGAATAGTAAGTATTAGTAACACGCTGGTTGCTCTATATGTTTCTCTTTCTCTAGGTTTGTTTTTCTCTCCCTTGTGTCCAACTGGGGGCCTTCTCAGCTTTCAGTCTAATCACCTTTTCCAGATATTTTCCCTGTTCCTCCCTGTCTGTGGTCCCATCCCAGCCACACTCTCCCACAGGTGAGAGAAGCAGGAGCTTGGCTTGACCCTCAGTGATCTCTTTCCTCTCCTCTCTCTAAATACAGGCTCAGAGGAGGAGCTCGAGGAGCTGTGTGAACAGGCTGTGTGAGATGCTCAGGCCTAGCTCCAACCAAGAGTGTGCTCCGGATGACTTTGGGCTCTACCTGGCACAGAGTCCTGCTCCTGGGAGAAGAAAGGAACTTGGCAAACACCTGTCTTCTTGCCACACTTTCTGGAAGCACTGGAAGAGGAGTGGTGATGGTGGGGGGCAGGAGATGCAGTTTCCTGCTCCCAGCTCTAGACCTTGTCTGCAGAACACATCTGCAGTGCAACAAGTCTGTGTCCAGCCAGGCAACCAGCTACTTCCTGTGTGCATGCGTGGGCTGGATCCCTTGAAGGCTGAGTTTTTTGAGGACAGAAAGCTTGGTATGGGAACAAGGTATTACAGAGGTGCTGCTCCTTCCCCCAGCCCTAGTAGGTCTCCCTTGCCCCAGGCCTCATGTTCATACCAGCCAGTGGGTTCAGTGGAATGCATGATCCCTTATCACCTCCTTCCTCAGCTGAGCTTTGCACACCAGCTTTGGCCCCTCCATGGTAAAGCTGCTGCATGAGGGGCAGCCCCAACTCTAACATTTTCCTTCTTTGCCAAAAGGACCAGGAGCATAGGTGAGCCCTGAGCCCTAAACAGAGGGATCTCTGAAGCTTTTTCAGGTAGTACCTGCCTTGGTGCATAATGGAGGATGTTTCCCCCTTCTTATCCTTAAATGGTTCTTAAATTGTCAGAGCCACTATGTTAAGTCACAGCGCAGGCTCTGGGAAGCCAAGGTCTGGAGTTCTATCGCTGAGGTGGGTCCAGCACATTGAAGAATCTGGGATGAAGCCGCTGATCTTCAAACTCCCTTGCGATCCAGCATCCCCAATTCCTCGGGAGCTTGGGAGTGGGGATAGTGGGTAGGGAGAAACTCCTCCTTGAAGGTCTCCTTTCTCAGAGTCCCAAAGGAGAGAATTTCTTCTGGACTTGATCGGGGAAGAGGGAGGATGGAATGAAGGTAGAAAAGGCAGGATTACAGCTGAATGGGGACAACAAAGAGTTCTTCTCTAGGAGAAGTTTTGTCTCAGAGCAGAGATAGAGAACAAAGGGGAACAAAGGAAGAACAAAGTGTGACCCTTGGGTCTGGAGGGCCCAGAAGCCCAGCTCCCCAGTGTAAGCCATACAGGCCGGGGACCCACAGAAGCGTGTGCATGTGAGAGTAGTTGGAGCAGGAAGTCTGGGCTGAGCAGCTAATACCGAGTGGGCAAGGGCTGAGGGGCCTCCAAAGGGTAACATTCACCCCAGGGCAGGCTGACCATTGCTGGCCCCTCAGGCATTATCCCATTTGGAATGTGAATGTGGGGGCAAAGTGGGCACAGCACCCCACTTGGGAATCTTCTTCCCTCAGGCGGTGGGGAGAATAGCACCTAAGCACCCACATGGGTATTTATATCTGAAGCAGACAGAAAGACGCTTGAATCAGGCACTATGTTGAAAAATGTATTTATTTGCTAATATATTTATCCACAAATGCGGTCTGGTCTCGTGGTTTTGTTCTGTCATGACTGACATTCATGGTAACAACTTCATTTCTGATATCAGAGGCTAGGCTCTGATTTATGAAAGGACAGGGTACAGTAGTGGGCTTGGCAACAAGAACTGGTTTGTAAGTACCTAAAAACATGGCTTAGTGAGATCAGGGAAGGAGAAAGCATGCCTGGATTCTCAGTGTGGTTCAGTCATGTTATTGTACCATTCACTTCACACTTCACTTTGCGATGCTTCAGTGACTTAACTTTGTGACCTTGGGCAAAATACTCTGTGCCTCACTTTTTGCAACCATAAAATAGGCATACTCCACAGTTGTTGCAGGGTTTACATGAGATAGCAGAAAATAGAAAACATGTTCTAAAGTGGAAAACATCAGAACCCCAGTCACAGAGCCTGTCTAAACACAGCATGGGACCGGCAACGAGAAGTAGGCCTGCCTTGAAGAAACTCAGTTTCAATTAGGAGGTTGTGATGCAAAGATAGAACAGCAGGGCCTGAAACTATTTATATCCTAGAGCTCCCATTCAGATAAACACAAATGACTAGGTTCTGCCTACACACCTGGCTATTGCGAGTGAGGACGCAGAGAGCTGGTGCTTTTTTGGTATGAAGAATTCCCCAGGGCCCGAGGGGCCTTTGCCCTCCTCCTCGAACCACACAATTTCCCCTTCTGCTTCTCTGGGAAAGGTCTGGTAGGGGTGGTGGTTGTCTGGCCCCAGCTGTGACCCACTGAGCAAAGCATTTAGCTTCCTACAGGGTAAAATGAAAGAAAAAAAGGACACCTAATCTCCTACAGATGTTTAGTAAAGGAACTGTCTAAATGCTCAGAGCTACACAAAGTATAAATTATCAGCTGGAACGAGCACACATACCTAAAGAGTTTTAAAAAATAATTAAATATGCATTTTTTTCCGCTGTCGGCCCACAGGCCAGCATTCCTGTGGACGGCAAATGGAAACCCTATAGTGCTCTCGCAGTTAGGAAGGAGGGGTGTCCCTGGGTTTGCTTTATGTCTCTGTGGAGATAGTCCAGCGACTGCCCCAGTGCTTGTAAAACGGGGAGACAAAAAAAGAATCTCGGCTATCTGGCAACGAGACGGCGTCAGCCTAGATCAAACAGCCCGAGCCGCGGCACTCCGGCTCCGGCTCCGGCTCCCGCTCCGGCCCGGCGCGCTCCCGCGCCTGCGCCAGCCGCCCCGCCCCGCCCCCCACGGAGACCGCTGACGGGACCAACGGCCGCCTCCTGCACCCTGCAGCCGGCCCAGGTGGCTGCCGGCCGCCCCGCCTCCCCGGCGGGAGAAACCATCTCCTCGAGCGGGGGGAGGTGCGAGGTCGGTGCCCTCCCACACCGGAAGAGGAAATCTGAGGCGCCAGAATTGGCGGGCATTCTGGGTAATGAGCTGTTTACTTCCGGCGGGGAGAGGAAGCCGTGGCAGTATTGCTGGCTGTTGTTCTTACCGTCGGAGAAGATGGCCTTAGAGACGGTACCGAAGGACCTGCGGCATCTGCGGGCTTGTTTATTGTGTTCGCTGGTCAAGGTGTCCGTCGGGGACCTGGTTGTAGGGGCGCTGGGGGACCAAGGTGGGGGAAAGAGGGTAGAACGGGGCTGGGGCACAGCGAAGGGGAAAGTAAGGTCCAGGACTCCAGGAGGTGGTGGGGGGAGTGGGAAACTGAAGGAGGCCATTGTTTGTGTCGTAGGAACGCGGACAGGTCTTGCAGCAGGGGGCACGGGCGGTCTAACATGCCTTTGAATCGTCGCCTTTTAGCACATGTCTGGCCCTTTAACAGATGTTGGAGCCTAAGGACACTGGGAGTCAGAGGAGGGTGGAGATCCGGAGCCGAGAGGGTGCCTGACCCTGAGGAGACTAGAGAAGGGAATATATAAGACGGAATTGGGAACGAGAGAGGAGGGAGTATGAGCGTGGAACTTAGGAATGGAGCTTTAGGAGTAGCAGGTGGGGGACCTGATGAGACAAAGTCTACATAGGGAACCAAGAGGTTGACCAGGTCAGACAGTTGCAGAGATACGTTTTCTTTTGGACTTGTTCATGCTTACTTCTCCTTTTCGTATTTCCCCCTCACCAGACCATAGACCAGTTTGAATATGACGGTTGTGACAATTGCGATGCATACTTACAGATGAAGGGTAACCGAGAGATGGTATACGACTGCACCAGCTCTTCCTTTGATGGGTAAGCCCCTTTCAGAGTCCATCATTCACTTCTGCATCACCCCACCCCAAGAAGTAAATGCGGGGCAGGCTTTTAAGATCATAACTTAGTTGATCTCAACAGTTATTTTGAGACATGCTAGTCCTATGCATCTAGTGCAGTAGCTGTTGAGCACTTGAATGTGGCTAGTCCAAATTAGAATATACTTTAAGTGTACAATATACACCAGATTTCAAAGACTTAGTATGAGAAACAATGTAAAATATCTTAATTTTGATGTGAAATAGCAAAATTAATTTCGTCTTTTTACTTTTACTCTTTTTAAACGTGGCTACTAGAAAATTTAAAATGATGTGTGCTTTTATTGTATTTCCATTGAACACTGCTTCACTAGACTGTCAGGTCATTGATGGCAGAGTCTTTTTATCTTATGTATCACTACCTGGCACAGTGCCTAGAAGGTGGTAGATGCTTAATAAATGTTTGTTGAATGCACAAAGATCTTTTTTGAAAATGAAGGGAAGGGAAGCTACAGTAATGGTAGATTATTTCCCCAAAGCCAATGCTTTTAGGTATCTCAAAAGAGGTATAATAAGAAAAATTTTCCTTAGTAAGATTGTCCAGTGGGGAGAAAGGGAAACCAGAGGAACTCAAGTGGCCAGGTCTCACATCTCTTTCCCCAAGGTAGGTGCCAGAGGAAGGTATTGTTTAGAGGTTAAACAGGTGCTATTAAGTTTCTTTTAGCCCGTAGGCCAATTAAAGGTTTATATATACGCTGGGCTCAAACTCAGTACTTGCTTAAGTTCTTTCAGAGTGGGCCAACACCATTCCTTTTTTGATTTCCTTTAGGGAAGAATAAAGGATTGGGCAAAAAAGATGTTGGTATGGAACCTTTAGTTTCTACACATGCATGTGCACACTCAGATACTCTAGTGCCTTTGTTTATTTGTTAGCACAATACCACTCAATGCCCGCAAATGAGTGAAGGGACTCCCGCTCCCTTCTGTGGGTAAAATAGCATAGAGATGTCAAGAATTACACAATAAAATACTTTCTAGTAAGAGAGACACAATGTGAAGTTTCTGTATATTAAGGTTTTTTTTAAACTGTGGTAAAATATGTATAACAGTGGACATTTTAACTATTTTTAAGTGTATAGTTTAGTGGCATTCACACTGTTGTACAGCCATCACCACTGTCCATCTCTAGCACTTTTTTCGTCTGTATCCATTAAACATTAACTCTCCATTCCCTCCTCTCCCCGCCCCCGGCAATCACCATGCTTTCTGTCTCTGAATTTGATCAGGTACCTCATGTAAATGTAGCATTTTGTGTTTGCCTTCTTTCACTTAGCATATCTTCAGAGTGCATCCATGTTGTAGCATATGTCAGAATTTCCTTCCTTTTTTGAGCTGAATAATATTCCATTGTATGTTTATATACCCCATTTTGTTTATCTATTTATCCATCAACGGTTACTTGGTTTGCTTCCACATTTTGACTATTGTGAATAATACTGCTATGAACATGAAAGGACAAGTATCTGTTCAAATCCCTGCCTTCTGTTCTTTTGGGCATACAGATGCTTCTCAACCCACGATGGAGGTATGACCCAATAAACCCATTGTAAGTTGAAAATATTGTAAGTAAAAAATACATTTAATACACCTAACCTATCACACATCATAGCTTAGCCTGGCCTACCTTAAATGTGCTCAGGACCCTTACGTTAGTGTGGCTGACCGGGAACTGTGGTTCACTGCCATTGCCTGGCATCACTGCTGTGCATATCATTAGCCTGGAAAAAGATCGAACTTCAAAAATGGTTTCTACTGAATGTATGTTGCTTTTGTACTATTATAAAATTGAAAAATCATAAAGGAAAGATCATCTGTACATCCAGAAGTGGAATTGCTAGATCATATGGTAATTTGATGTTTAATATTTTTTATCAAAAGCAAGCTGGAGTATCGGTGTTTAATTTTTTGAGGAACTGTCAAGTCTTCCATAGTGGCTGTACTATTTTACATTCCCACTAACAGTGCTCAAGGGTTTTGGTTTTTCCCCATCCTCGCTAACACAATAGCCATCCTAATGGGTATCAGTTTGTAGTTTTTGATTTGCATTTTCCTAATTATTGGTGATGTTGAACAACTCAGGCTTATGGGCCATTTGTATCTTTGGAGAAATGTCTATTCAAATTCCTTGCCCATTTTTGAATCTGGTTGTTTGGTTTTTTTGTTGAGTTGTAGGAATTATTTGTATATTCTAGTGCATATTTGGTCTTAATGAGTTGGCAAATAAAAAGCCAAAGGTTAGAGGAGGGCTGGATGACCTCAACCAGAAGTGGAGGAGATGGCACTTTCTTCTTAAGAAAGGAGTATGGGATTTTTAAAGAAGTTGAGGTGAGAGATAGGTAGAAAGAACATTCCAAATAAAGAGAGTGATTAGAGCAAGGCAAGGGGTGGGAAAAAATAGGGTGGGCTTGGAGAACAGTGGGAATTCTGTTTAGGGTAAATCATAAGATTGGGTAACAAGGACTCTAAGGCTAGAAAGATAGATTGTGACAGACAGAGAAGAATATACTTGTGGCTAGAAGATTGGCCTGCTAACTCGCCTATTCCACATCAGTCTGCAGGGCCAAGGGGCTATTGTTATCCTGCTTGTCACCTCTGGAGGTAGAGTCAGTTCCACTTAAAGCACACGGCTGAGAATGTAGGGTTCGGATGGGATGGAAGTCTCTTCAAATAAGAATCCAAGGTTGTTGCCAAGAGAAGAGGGGATGGGTATCAAAGAGGCAATCCATAAATATCAGTGCTCGGAATAGACTTGACACCATAGGCAATCAATAAGGATTTGATTGAATGTGTAAGTGACAGAAATAACCCTGATGCTAAACCCTTGAATATCCTTGTACTGGTCCTCTGGAATCAGAGCTACCTGGGAAGGACTATTAGGGAAATAAGGAAAGCTAATGCTTATTTAGTGCCTACTCTGTACTAAGTGTTTTTCATGTATATCTCAACCTTTGAGTTTCATCTTACTCATGAAATTCTGAGAGGAGTCCCTGTATGTACTTTGGGCTGCACCGCTCAGCCAAGTCTAAGTGACTTCTGGTAGGTGCCGTTGTTTTGACACACCATCCCCTTTGCACTAGGCCCCATCCCCCTAGTGGTCGTGTTAGTTGTAATCAGTAGTATTTGCCTTCTAGTGTTAAAGCTGTCCCATTTCCTAGGGAGTCTGTAGCTAAGGAGGTTTTTGAGACTAGTGAAATAATTTTGGGGAGATGATGACTGGCAGTAAGGGATGAAAGACTTTTGTCAGTAGTAGCTTTGAGTCAACCCCTTCCTAGCATTAGAACTTGGTTTTCCCTGCCTTCCAGTGGAGACTCAATACTTGGCTTTTTCCTAGGTTTCTTCTCAGAACTGTTGTGCTGGCTGAGCATCTCCTTTGGTCTCCCTCCTCTCCAGCAGGGGATGCTCAGGCTGACTCTCCATTTCTTTTCCCTCCCTAGAATCATTGCCATGATGAGTCCAGAGGACAGCTGGGTTTCCAAGTGGCAGCGAGTCAGTAAGTGTCTCCCTTTCTCCTTATCCTGGCCTGGCTGTAGTGTTGTTACTGTCCCTCAGATCCAGTGGGGGAGCTTAAATCATTAGGGTGAGTGGCCTCACTGTGGTAAAGATGGGGTTGTAGGAAAGGCAAAGAAGCAGTGTCCTGTGTCTTGTCATTTAACACTTGTGGCCTAAAGAAGTCATGGCACTTCTGGAGTTGCAGCACTCATTTTTAGCTTAAGCTTCCATGTGGTTGTTAGTCTTAACTCACTGCCACTTCAATCTCCTCTCTTCTCTCTCAGGTAACTTTAAGCCAGGTGTGTATGCGGTGTCAGTCACTGGTCGCCTGCCCCAAGGTAATAATAATCATAATAACAGCCAGCATTCATTTACTGTACCAATCTCTGTGGAAGTCCTTTATGTGAATTAATGCCAGTCCTCACAACTCTGTGAGGTTCTGCGTTTTACAGATGAGGGAACTGAGGCACAGAGAGATTAAAAAATTTGCCTGAGGTCACCCAGCTAGTAAGTGAGGAGTCAGGATTAGAACCCAGGCATTCTGGCTCCAGAATCTTTGCTCTTTTTGTTTTTGTTTTATTTTTTATCATTTTAGAGACAAGGTCTGCTATGTTACCCAAACTGGACTCAAACTCCTGGGCTCAACTGATCCTCTCTCCTCCTGAATAGCTGGGACTATAGGCACATTATGGCACCCGGCCTAGAACCTTTGCTTTTGATAACTACACGTGTGCCTCTTTTTTTTTTTTTTTTTTTTTTTTGAGACAGAGTCTCGCTTTGTTGCCTGGGCTAGAGTGAGTGCCGTGACGTCAGCCTAGCTCACAGCAACCTCAAACTCCTGGGCTCAAGCGATCCTTCTGCCTTAGCCTCCCGAGTAGCTGGGACTACAGGCATGCGCCACCATGCCTGGCTAATTTTTCTATGTATATATATATTTTTTTAGTTGTCCAGATCATTTCTTTCTATTTTTTAGTAGAGACGGGGGTCTCACTCTTGCTCAGGCTAGTCTCGAACTGCTGACTTTGAGCGATGCACCCGCCTCGGCCTCCCAGAGTGCTAGGATTAACAGGTGTGAGCCACCGAGTCCGGCCCACGTGTACCTCTTTTTCTTCTCATTCTTACCACATCATTGTTTGCTAAACACTTGCCTGGGTCCTCAGTGGTAATAAGCAAACCAAGCAGGACTATTGATGAGCAGTCTAGGAACTCCAGTTTGCTTATAACCCCCTTCAAGGTGGCAGTTGAGGGACCTGTCTCATCCTTCTGAATCTTCCCTCATGGAGCTGTTTCTTTTCCTACCACAGGAATCGTGCGGGAGCTGAAAAGTCGAGGAGTGGCCTACAAATCCAGAGACACAGCTATAAAGACCTAGCAAGATGCAGGGCTGCCAGCATCTTTGCTGAACTAAATGAGCAGAACTTCAGATACTCCCCACCCTCCAACTCTGAGACTTAGCAGACTGTTAAGAGAGCAGCACATCATGTCCCTGAGCCATTTTTATCTTTGGACTACTGGCGGAGGTGGGAGAGATTTGGGTTGGTGGATTAATAGAGACTGAATTGAGGGAAGAGTAGGATGCTGGTTTTCCTACCCATAGTCCAGGGCTACACCCTCGCCTATGGGTAGGACTATGGGTCAAATGCCAATAAATATGAACCTCTAGAAAATTCTTAAGGCCATGACATATGCCCTTGCCTCCTTCCCTTTCTCTTAGCTGGACACAGTAAGAGCTTACTTGCCCTGTAGGCACCTTCTCAGAGCAGCAATGGCCCTTCTGCTCCCTGCTATCTGTCTCTGAGCCTGCAGGGTTACAGCCTTTCTAATGTGCTTTCTTGGTTCATTGGAAGGTTGGCTGTCCTCAGGCTAGGTAACCCCATCAGCCTGGAAATCCCGGTGTCTAGTGGTTGTATCCTCCTGCCCTCTAGACTTGGCACAGCTGTGTCCCTTGAAGAAATCCTAAGGCTTCTTATTGCCCTTTGCCTCTTAACCATGTTTACTGTTTCTTTTTTTCCTTCTTTTTCTATTTTCTTTTTATTGTTCTTACACCTTGGGCCACTTACATTTCACATTCTTCTAACTGGAGACCCTCAGGGCTTAGGTGGCTGCGAAGTAGCCTTGTTCTGCCTCTGTTTGGGCCTTCATAGGAGGTGGGCCCTTCCTTTTCTGCTCTGGCCTAGTAGGGGACCTTAGGTAATGTCACATTATTGGCCAAGGTGAGTTATTTGTTTTAGAATAAAACAATTCACCATAAATTCTCATTTACTTAAATTTCTACAGAAATCCTGTTAGTGTGCCCATTTTGATTTCCCTAAGTTTCTTGTTCACCTGTAAAATGGGAATGATTACACCCTGCCTGTTTACCTTAGGATTGTTGTGATCATAGAAATGAAGCAATATGAAAATTTTATAACGTAAGTCTTATAAAAGGTAAAATTCATATGCTCTCCTTTTATTGGTAATTTTTCAACATATATAATAATCTCACAGTCAGCCAAAATAGTGGAGGGAAATGCCCAGAACCACAACTGCAGGGTGAGCTCTGACTCATTAGCAGAGGTGCCTGTACTAGGGCTTTGTGTCTCTCAGCCACCTGGTGTTGCTATTGAGTCAATTTCTGTTGTTACCTGTGGCCTGGAGTGTGTGGGAAGGAAGAGAGATGCCGACTTGACTCCAGTGTCTGTCCTCTCTTCCTGTCCTCTGGCAGGCTGCTCATATCCCCCACAGGTCTGCAAACCAGAACCTTTTTCTCTGATACCTTGAAAGTTCTGAGGGAATAGTCTGATAACCCCAATTGCAAACTGAGTTTTACAAGAATTTCCCCATCCCTGCAAACTGAAAGAGCTTCCTGGGTGGTGATTTCTATTCAATTTCAATCTGAAAGCACCCCTGCCAGGCTAGAGCTTGCATCCTGGCGGTGGGGGGACAGGAGAAGTAGACTTCAGCAAGAGTGCCCAGGCTGTGCAGCCAACACCCAACTTTCACTGGCTTTCTGAAAAAGTCCCTTGGAAAGCCCCAGCTGCTGTCCTGGGTGTCTGACCCGGACGTGGCTGCTTTGTGAGAATGGAAACATTTGTGGGGAGGGGAGGCAAGATGAGGTGTGCACAAATAACCACACTCAGTCTGCCTTAGCCCCACACTGAGCTGTGCTCTAACTGTCAGTCTTACAGGAAGTGAAATATGATGGTTGTGGGGGCGGGGTGGCCTGTCGCTATGCCTGGATTCCACCGACAACCAAGTGAGTTCTGCCTGGGAGCTGCTTCTGTATTAGCTCTTTTGCCTTCTCTGGCCTTGAACCTGCATGTGGTGCCACATAGCAGCCCAGACAGGCAGGAAGGTGCCAGAGTCCCATCCTCCACTGGGAGCCCAAAGAAGCTAAGATAAGGACTTGGTTCAAGGCGCCCCGGAAGTGAGAAGTGCTGTGCAGGAGAGGGGTCTCAGGTGCTGGTACTGCTGCCCCGCTTTCCACCGCCATGAGGGCTTTGTCCTGCCCATTGTGTGGGGTCAAAGTTTCACCCCCATTCTGGCTGCTAATGTTCTGGGTCTGCCCAGTGTCTTAATGTCTCTCCTTGCTTGGTCTCTTACTCAGTAGTGTGGCTTTCTCCTTCAGAAGGGCAAGGCTACTCCCTTGTTCAACAAAGACAGACTCAAGTCAGGCAGACTAGGAACAGTAGTAGCCAGACTGTCCTCGCCTTGCCTGTCTATTCCCCATTGTCCTCCTTACCCACCACATGCTGTGGGGCTAGGGTTTCCCAAAAAGTGAAGGGCTAAGTGGCAGTGCACTGATGAATGCAGCCTCCAGCCCAAGAAGGGACTAGAAGCTGATCGAGCAAGGATCAGGACATCTGGTCTTGAAGGGGAGCAGTTTCCCCAAGAATGACTGTGGGCTGTTGAGGGCCTAAATGCAGGCTGGGCTCACCAGGTTTGGGGACTGCGGTCTTGCTCTTGGTGTGGCCACTACCCTGTTATTCTCAGCTTGGCTACAACCTGCTCCTCAATCTTCAGCCACCCAGCCATCTGATCTCTGTATGCATAAAAGAGGCAGGTAGGTAATGTTTAACAACAGATTAATAATAACTTTGTCTCAAAATCTGGTTCATGTTTATTTAGTATCAGTAAAGCCTTTCATGTAAATATCATTTTACACTTGACAGAGGGCTTTCCCTTGTCTCATTTGATCCTTACAAAACCCCTGGGACATGTTAACATCCGTATTTAGCGATGAGGAGACAGGCTTAGAGAGTTAGAGTGACTTGGCCATGACCAGTAGTGAAGCCTTAGCTCGAGAAAGAAAATGCCCACACCCAGTTAAGGGCTGCTGTCTCTGACATAGTTACCCCAAACAGCAAGCTTTGCTCCCTTCCTGAGTGTTCCACAGAACCAGTGTAAGGCATTAGCTTTCTGTTGAGTGAGGTTACAACATATTTTCCCTATACCTTCAGCTCTACCAGCCCTGCTCCCCCCACTCCAGTTCTCAAGCCTAAAATTAGCCAGAGAGATGGAGGCAGTGAGGGCAATGGCCCAGGAAAGAGATCGTGGGATTTACTCCAGGATCCCCGTGCAGAGCTTTGGGAAACCAGTCCAGCCCGTCGCCAGTTCCCCTGGCTGCATCTTCTGTTCCACTCTAGCAGCTCTTAGGCACCTGCTGACCTGTGCCCCACACCTCCCTCCATCTGCTGCTTGATGATGGCACCATCACAGCCCACTGGAACACGGACTCGTGTGTGCTAAAAACACATGTATCGAACTGAGCAGAGTCGCTGCTTCCCCAGCTGCTAGCCATGACTTTTATAAGTCACCTTACTTCTCTAAAAAGTTTCTTCTCTGAAATGCAACTGACAAAACTAGGTGTTAGGTTGGCAGGATAGTGGTTACCTGTGACAGGTGGGGGTGAAAGAAGGCATGAGATGCACCTAAGACGGTGGTTACATTCTGTTTCTTGGTCTCGATGCTGGTTATGTGGGTCAGTTCACTTTCTGAAAATTGTTACATATACTTGTGGTTTTTTCACTTTGCTGTTATACTTCAAATAAATAATTTGCTTAAAGATGCAGTTGGTGGTCTTTGTCTTAGGGTAGTTGTGAGAATCAAATATATTAACTTAGGTAAAAGCAATTTGAGAGACATAAACAATTAAGTGTGTGTAAGGGATTATCATTATCCAAAGTTGTCTGCTTCTAGGTAAGTTCTAGATAAATGTGGCAAGAATTTCATCCCTCTAGCATTGTTGGGTAATAGGTGTTCCAATACATCGATCATACACAAATATATCAAAACTGAAACATTTTCCTTGTTAGCACAAAAGCATTGGTGCTAAAATCTAAAAAGCACCAAGTCTTTTTAATCTTTCCGTTCTCATTTTTCGTGAGATAAATTTGTTTGTTTGCTTTTAGATAGGATCTCACTGTGTTGCCCAGGCTGGACTTTAACTCCTGGGCCCAAGAGATCCTCCCACCTCAGCCTCCTGAGAAGCTGGGACTATAGGCATGTGCCACTATATATATATATATTTTTAAATGTATTATATACTTCCTTGCTGTTTGGATACAAGATTCTGAATGTGATTTAACCTATACTTGGCTCAAAGTCATTGTTATAAACCTTTTTTTTTTATCATTGGTGAAATCATTCAGGACTGATTATTTTTCTACCTGTTGGATTCATATCAGTGTGTCAGCTGTCATTTCTGTTGATTATGTGTGACTGTCCCCCTTCCAGTCTTGTTTGAGCCTGAACAGACAGCCATGCTTGGTAAAAATTGCTATAGGGTGAGCCAGTAAGGCTTAGATTGAGGAGGGCATGTGGCTGCCTGCCTCGGCCTTGGTGGGTTAGAGGCCTTCACCAGTGGATGTGTAAGGTCCAGAGTGTTGAGGCCCTGGGGAAGGTAGATCACAGTACATCAGAACTGGGAACGGATGGCCCCTCGCTTTATGGGTGAGAGGACTGAGCCGCAGAGACAGTGGTCAGCTTCACTTCAAGAGGGGGGTCACCACTACTTTATATGTCCTATACTGCCTGGTTCTGCCTTTTGCCTAAAGATATTGTGTTTCTCTTTGACCTAAAATCCCAGAAAGCAGGAACTGAGTACAGAGGAAACTGCCCTGGGCTGCTGGCACCGAGATGCCAGATCCTCTGAGAAATATGATGGAAACATCTCTCCTCTAGGCCTTGGCACTCCCGCATTCTCGACATCCCCTTCAGGGTAGAGGGCAGGCATTCTGGTGGTAGTGACAGAGAACTTGAAGCCCAAGGAGCTTTCCTTGGGGATCCATCCGTGGCAGATGGAGGCCTAGGCCTGTAAGAATTCAGGGAGCTGGCAGGCCGATTTCAAGAGCTCCTATGTGCAGCTTCCTGCCTGTGTACTCTCCTTCCTGCAAACTTAGCTCTTGTGCTAGAGAGAGAGCTTGAGGGAAGGTAGGGAGCACCCTCAGACACCAGGGTGAGGGGATATTAGCTTCTCTCCAAAATGGATTCCTCATACTTTCTCCCCAAACCCAGCAACTGCTACCCTTTTAACTCCTTCCCCCATCCTGGAAAATACCTGGAAGGAAGTGAGCGCTCTGGGGCCACTAGTCAGAAGTGGGGGTTTAACTGTCACCTCATCCCTGGGGGCTTGAGTAGCAGAAGGCCAAAGGGGAAATGCAAATCCACCCTTGGGAGGGAGAAGAACTTCTGAGAGGAAAGGGGCAGCAGCCAGTGCCCAGCCTTAATCCCTGGCCCATGGTCCCAGCCGGGGCTGGGGAGGCCTGTGGCAAGGGAGGGATCACAGGCCCTGGGACAAGCCAGCAGCCACCCCACCCTGTGCTGGCAGCTGCAGCACTTTCTTTGGGCAGCTGAATAGACTCACTTCCTTAGCCCTGCACCCGAGAAGCAGGGAGTTGAGGGCGGGGTCTCAGGAGGAGGGGTGGAGCATGGTCTGGAGTCAGGAAGGTGAGGAGGTGGAGAGGTGGAGAAGGACGTGTCCCTGGGGAATGAGCTTGAGGAAGCAGGTATCAGTCTCTTCTGCCTTTGCAGCACGAGGGACCAAGCTTAGATTTGGAGAAGCCCTCTGGCCTCTGCACCTCCCCTATCCTGTTTTAGACGCCAGGGACCGTAATTGAGAACCACATGGTGGCCTTGCAAAGGGATTCTCACAGCAACTGGAGGCAAGAATTTGAGTGAAAAGCAGCTTTTGGGCTCGTACTTCTACAATAATAATCAATAGATGACTGCCATCAATATGGCAACTTCCAGGTTAAAAACTGGCCCCTCCGTTATTGCATTTGATCCTCAGTGCCATCTTGAGAGGCATCAGTATTCCCCTCCACAGATGGGAAACTGAGTTCCCAGTCCACCACTTGCCCAAGGGCAGTGGCCAGGCGAGGCTGCACTGGTGTCTCAGCCCAAGCCTTTCCCCTGCACAACCATGTCCTTTGGCCTGCCCTCAGCTCTGCCATGGCAGATGGGGATCAAGGGCCCATAACTAGGGCAGGGGCAGGGGGTCTTCCTTGTTTTCCTTTTGCCTGTAGGTGGGGCCCGCTAACCTCAGTACAAAGGTCTCTTTTGGGGTGAGGGCCTCAGTGCCTCTCTGTGGTCACCACCCTTGGAGCCCTCCTGAAGGGCTTGGGCCCCCTGTCCCCCACCCCCATTTGCCCAGGCTTCTCACCCACCACCCCAGCCATAGCCCCATGACACAGCCGCTGGCGTCCCATTGGTCCGCCCCAGAGCATTTGCCCTTATTTGGCCAGGCCGGCTCCAGGCCGGGTCTCCACCTCCAGCCCTGCCCCCGAAGGCCTGTCTTTCTCACTTCGTCTTTTTGAGGTTTGGCTCTGGGGCTCTGGGGCCCCAGCGGGCGTCGCTTCAAACGCACTTTCTGGTTGAGTCACTTTTTAACGGCTCCAGTGCTGTGAGCTGGCTCCAGTGCTGTGAACTGCTGCGGCGGCTGCTGCTGACCGTCACCCCCCACCCCCGCCTTGGTGGCCAACCCTCCCCCATCTGACTGCTTAATAGGCTCTGAAGGAAGGGGCTGCAGTGGTCATTTGCTGCTGCAGAAGAGACTCTACAGACAGCTTGGCTCCCCTTTAGATCCCTCTGTTCCCCGACCCACAAGCCTGAGAACAGGGGGTCTGCCGCTCATCTCTCCCACTGCTTTTTCCAATTCCCTTCTCTGAAGGGTTGCGAGGAGAGACAGGTCCTCACAAAAAGATCTGATCCTTTTGGGGGACTTTGAATTGAGCTCCCGTGGGGAAACAGAAACGAAATGCAGATTGTTGGCCGATTTTCAGGAAGGTGAAACAACCTTGCTGAGTTTCCGGTTCCTCATCTCTGAGATGGGGATCCCACCATTTACCCCACAGGGTCAGCATGACGATTAAATGAGATTCAGACTGAATGTGTCTTGTCAAGTCCTCTAGGTGCCTGGGCTGCCGCCCTTGTCCCCAGCTCCATATGTAGAAGGAGGAGGAGAATGGGATGCCCAGAGTGGTTGAGGGCAGTGCTCACCCGCTCTTCCGGCTATGCCTGTGACGTGAGGGAGTGTGGAGGGGCAGGAGGCTGGCAGGAGGGAATAGATAGCTAGAGAGCCCTTTGCCCTTGTTCCCAGCCAAGGTGGGGGAGAATTCTCTGTGCTCGGGGAGGTGTGGGAGACGTACATACCCTTGAGCCAGCTGGGAAGATCCCAGGGCTGCCCAGTGGCTGGGCAGTTTTGGGAACACAGGAACTGCTGCTTCCTTCTCTAAGGTCCCTGGGCCCCTTTGCTCTTGGGGACTTCCTAGAGCACAACATGTCCTTTGGTCAACTCCCTCCCCAATTTTATAGGTGAAGAAACAGGCTGGGGAAGGTGAGGGGAGAGTCAGAGACTGGCCCAAAGTTACACTGTAAATAGTCACAGGGTGGGGACTAGACCCCTAGTCCCTTGTCTACGAGTTTTATCCTCTGCTTGGTGTTTCTGATGTTGGGAGTAGGGAGTTGGGCTGGTAAGGGATGACAGAGGGTTCCAGGCAGAGAACCAGCCTTCAGACACACACACACACACACACACAGTAGCAGTTAAAACTGGAGCAGGTGCAGCTACGCAAGGCCCCTGAGTGTGGAGGGAGCCAGGAGGGAGCTTTCTCCCATTTCCCTGCCTGTGTCCCTAGGGGATCCCAGAGGAGAATGCTTCTGGTTTCACAACCATATCCACAACGAGGGTCCGGGTAGCCTTCTTCCTCACACTCACAACTCCCTTCTTACCCAGCCCATCCTGCCTCTTCCCAAATGTTGTGGAAAGAACCCTGAACTTGGCCCCAACTTGCTTTGTGACCTCAGGCTGCCTTCTGCCCCTCTCTGGGCTTGCAGTTCAGTTTCCTGACTCAGGGCCAGTTGCTGCCTGACCTTGCTCCTTGAAAGTCCTTGGATCCTATGATCCCAGGAGAGCTGAGCCAGAATCCTGCCCCACAGAAGCGTGACCTCCCAGGGTGGGCCATTGTGCCCTGGATCTGCCCCTTGCCAGACAGAGAAGAGTAGGAGAGCATGACATTAAACCTAGAGGACTCTGGGCAGTACAGGCCAAGGGGTAAGGGATGACAGCTTGCCTACTCTTCTTGCCTGGAGGCCCCTCAAGGCCTCCTCAAGGCTCTGAGATGAGACAGGAGAGCTTCCCTGGTGCTGAGATGACCTCTGTGGGGACACGGGCTGTCTTGGGTTCTTGAGGCACTTCTCCCTCTTGGCACCTGCTTCCCTTGGCTGCCTCTCCAGGGAGATGGGGAAGGGGCCCAACATTTGGGACTATTGACTCCAATTGGCTTGAGCCCCATTTTGCAATGCCAGGGCTCAGTTTCCCTCCTTTGTGGCCCCAGCCCTAGCTCCCTGGAGGGCGGGCCTGCTCTGCCTTCTCAGCTTCCTGTTTGTGAGTGGTTGGGTCCTGTGGCTTCTCTCTTGTTGTCTCTTCACAGGCAGGTTATCTGGGCTGCCATCTCCACCTGCCTGCCAGTGAGGGCTCCCCAGGCCCTTGCAGCTGGAGGGGAAGGCTTGGTTCTCTTTCCTGCCTTCCTGTGCGGACAATGAGCTCAAGTCATTTCTCCCACCCTCTGGGCCTGTTCTCCTTGCAGGCGTTAGGCCTTCAAAAGACCATTTTCTCCCCCTTTCTCCCCTTTGCCCAGTCTCTTCTTCCAAACCCTCTTGTACCCATCCTCACTTCCTCCAGGAAGCCTTTTCTGACACCCCCTGTGACTTTGAGGTTGCCCCTAAGGCATCCAACCACCCCGCCCGCGGCCCTGTCAGCCCCCACCCTGACTACTTTGCACGTGCTGCTATAACTTTGTAAGATGGAGGGGTGGGCAGGGGTGTAGTGTGTCTTCTACTTCACCCCCTCAGATTCAGTGCTCACTCGAGGTAGGAGTGAAGTGTGCCCTCAGACCTGGGGCTGTGCCCCTGCTTCAGATACGAACTGCTCTCTCTCGCTGACTGCAAAGGTCTCGCGCATTGCCTGTGAGACTGGGAGTGCTGAGGACGAGGGTTGTGTCCTTTTCTCCTCAGGCTCACCTTTACCTGCCCACAGCCTCAGCTTGGCACACACAGATGGCTGTGTCCGAGGTCAGCGAGGCGGGGGTGGGAGGCAGGGAAGGTAAGCCTGGAGCCATCCCAAGCCCAGACCCCCTCACCCCCTCACCTGGCTAAGGGCTGTTCCCACCTTGTTTCTGCCGCCCCCACCCCTACCTTCCCTGAGCAGAAATCTGAATGTCAGAACTGGAAGGGACCTTGCAGGACATTTTATAGGAGAGCCCGAGTGAGCCGAGGTTGCCCAGTGAACGCCTGGATGAGCCCAGACCTACCGCCGAGGGGGCAGAGTTTGAAGTATCAACTTGAATTCCTCTCTCCTCCGCAAGGAGAGACATAAGACCTCCTGCTCCAGCCACAGGCCATCACCAAGGTTTAGTTTAGTTTAGTTTAGTCACTCTCATCCTGGGGGACGCTGGCAACAGGTGGCTCTGGGGGCAGGAGTGGGAGTCAGGCCTCGCACACAGGTGCCCATGCTCTAAACCCACCTCCAACTCTGACGAGGCACCTCCCAAGCACTGGCCCCAGATTCCCAAGTGAGGCATCCTTCCTGTGTCTTCCGGGGAGGAGGCAGGTGTCCAGGAGCACAGCAGGCTTTCCTCTAGGTGTGCGCGCAGGCCTGAGCTGGGCGTGTCAGCAACAGTGTGTGGCTCTGCGCTGGTTCTCTCCGAAAAGGAGACTGAATCCTCTGGGCTCTTTGGGCAGCCTGTGGGGGTGTCTGTGCAGGTGCTCTCCCCTCAGGCACCTGCTGGTCAGTCACAGAGACCACAGCCAATGGCAGGGCTTCCAGTCCAGCACCCCTGTTCCACTCACGGGTGTACACCCCACCCCACACACCACACACCCGTTCTTACTGCCTCTGTGTCCTCATCTCGGACTCTGCCCCTTTCCATGTCCTGGATTTCGTCTCTGGCCCTGTCCCATTCCTTCTGGTTTGAGGCCCAGGAGAGCTGGGAGTCATCGTTGGGCTGGGGAGAAGTCCAGGGTACAGGGACCCCGAACGTCTCCTCCATTCCATCCTTCTTCAGCCCCAGCCTCAGGATGGGAATGAGCGAAAGGTCCAGTCCTTCTAGAAACCTCCTGATCCCAGGAGCTCTGTCGGTAGAGAGGATGGGCCTCGGGCCCTCTCCTCAAAACAAACAAACTAACAACAAAACCCCGATGGTCTTGAGGCACTGAGGATAGTACAGGGGAAAAGCAGCCTCTGTTGTCACAGGGGAGCAGGCATCAGGGACACCCCACCCTGCTCAGGACCGAAGAGGGGCTAGTTTGGAGACCGCTGGAGTGATGTGTGTCCCTGGGAACCTCAGGTCTGACTTGCTGCAGGTCACATGCTGAGGGGGTCTGTGGCACATCTGGGCCCAGAAGCCAGGCCCCCTGGATCCCATTCTATGACTCTCCCCCTGTGGGGACAGGACACCTCTGAAGTGGTGGCTATGGGGACACTATGAACAAGGGTGGGGGTAAGATGCTTGAGGAGGAGGGGCCCTGGGGTCCAGGAACCCAGGTTACTGCAGGACTTTGATATTCTTATCCTCTTATCGCCTGGGGCAGCCACTTCCCCTCCACCCAGGGTCTGAGGCCGCGGTGGTCTCTTAAAGCAGCACTGTCCCATTTCTGGCCAGCTGGCCCTACACAGCTGCCCTCCTCACCACTTTCTCTTCAGAGGGGGTGAGGGGCCCTGTTCCCCTTTCTCTGTCCCATTTTAAGGGCCCAGGAATGGGACGACCTTCCAGGTCAAGGGGCCCCTTCCTGAAAGGAAGGATGTGGGGCAATCTCCCTCCCTGCAGCCCCCCTGCCAGTGCTCTCCTGAGAGCTCCCTGAAGTCTGTGTGGGCCTGTCCCTAAATGGGGCACCCAGAGAACAAGCCCATGGCCTTCTGGGAAAGAACCATTGGTGGTTCTCACTCTCTCCTACTTCTTTCCTCCCCCAAGCCCGTTCTTCTTGATTCCAAAGCCAAGCCCACTGAGAGGCCTGGAGAGCCCAGACTCAGCCCACCCAGCCCCCCTGCCCAGATCCACACCCTGCTCCCCTCCCCCAGCCAGGGGCCCAGGCTGGGCAGCTTCCTGCCTTCCCCATGGGGAAAGCGGGGGTGGCATGCAGGTGGGCGGGCCTCTGCCCACATCCGGTGGCCGCCAGAACCTCCCCTTAGAGCCTCTTTCCCTCCACTCCTGCAAGTCCCCTTTCTTTCCTGCCCCTGTGGCACCTATGGACCTTAGGACCCTGGCCCTCACCACTGCTCTGCCCTGCTTTTCCGTCCCTACAGATCCCAAGGACGAACGCCCAGTCTGGTGCCAGGAGGCCCCCTGGCCTGAGTGTGCGCCTGAGCGTGCGCCGTGTACTGTGCTGAGGGGCCAGGCCTCGCCTCCTGCAGGCTGGGGCTGGGGAGAGGTGGCTTTGTGGGGTGCGGAGGGTGTTGTGGGATGCTGGTCCGGACCCCGTTTCATGCATCGGCACCTCCGTGGCCTCTCTGGGAAGCACATATAGAGGAGCCGTGGTCTGAATGTCCACAAAGGAAGGGAGCTCTCGGGGCTGGGTCAGTGGAGGTGGGGCTCAGAGAGAATGGCCTTTTCTTGTGCTAGAATTCTGGACTCCTTGTTTTGGGCACTCACCAAAGGCACTGTCGGGGAGCCCCTCTCTCCAGGGGTCAGCCCCAATGGCCTGAGTCAGTCCCAGACTCTTGAACCATCCCCTGGAGCCTGTGCTGTGGGGGGAAGGGCAGGCTTGGGGTCCCGGAAGCCACCTGCCCAGGGCATGTGATGGTCTCTTCGGGCCCCCTCCCACCAATACCCAGCCTTGTCTCTGGTTTCCTGTCAGTCTGTCCTCCCTAGGGAGGGGAGGGGCGCGCTAATCTGCGCTGCGGTGTGGGGGCGGGCTCCAAGACCGTTGGGCGCCCTGAGATCTGGCCCACGTGGCCTCGGGGTTATAAGCCCTGCCCGCCCTGAAGGGAACCCCACTTTGGAGCTGGAGCACAGGGCTTGCTGTCCTCAGCCCTGCAGCAGCAGGTAAGGGCCAGAACTTTCGCTTCGGCCTCAACCGGGGCGCCTTGCCTCTGGGCCTCAAGGGGCCAGGAGGGGCTTGGGTTGCAGGCTCTGGGTGGAGATGCTTGGGGGTGGTCAGGGGCTTGGGTGCCAAGGCTTATACGCAAAGCTCGGGTCAAAGAGGTGCAAAGACCCTCAGATCTTCCAGCCGTCATGGCGAGACAGCTCCTCAAAATAATCTCTAGCCAAGGGAGGTAAAATGGCTCCTGGCCTCCAGATGAAGAAAGAGCTGGGGAGGGTCTGAGGGAGTAGGGTGGGGATGGCAGAGGGTGGGCAGAGGCTAAGAAGTGGGGCCAGTGTCAGCGAGGGGCACTGGGTGTCTTCCTCTGCCCAACATGGCCACCATTTCTGTTGGGATACTCTTGGGTTCCGGCCTGGGGAGCAGCAGGGCAGTGAGGGAGTCTGGGGCCCAAGGCCCTGGGGGTCGGGGGGCTGTGGCTGCCTGATTTGGACTCTGGAGGGCAGGCAGTGTGGCTGGTGTGGCTGGGAGGGGCCAGTCAGGGGGTCGCAGAACTGGGGACTGGGGTGAGGCCTCCAGAGGCCATGGTCTCTACCTGAGCGTCCCTGAAAGTGGGGGACGGGGTGGAGTCTTAAGGGGGAAGGGAAGAGGGAACCAAAGAGGAAGTGGGGGAGGGAGGTAGAGGAGGCAAGTCCGGCGCCATGCTGAGTCACCGCCCACAAGGCCCAGGGCGGGCCTTCTGGGGGCCACAGCAGGGTGGTGGGGTCTTAGGGAGCCACAGGGAGGGCTAGGGGCTCTCGAAGCAAGAGTGAGGAGGAACAGGCGGCCTGAAGAGTACACGCGGACGGACAGACAGACAGTGCAGTCACCCATAAAGTAGAAAGCACTACTAACAGCACTGGAGGGTGTAGTGTTTCCTACTTTATGGATGAGTGTACTGTGGGCTTCGGAGACCACGCCACGGCCACCGCCACCGCCACCATCTTCCTTGACTCTCGGGACCATGTATGACAGGTGAGCATCTCATGCACTTTTGCCACCTGCCCAGACCCCTGAAAAGCTTCCACTGCCGCCACAGTACTGCCCTTCCTGGTTTCGGACAATCAGGAAAAGGCCACAGCAGCCCCTCTGCTGCTTGGAGTCTGGAGGGTGTGGGCAGGGCTGGACACACGGACTCCTGATGCAGCAGCCACGAGCAGACGAGGAAGGCTGGCAAGGGAGGGCAGGTGGAGTGGAATGGGTGGTGGTGCCAGGGACCCCAACACTAATAAAGAATGGACTCTGCTTCTTCTTTGTCTGAGACTCTGTTGCTGGGCGGGGGATGGCTGCATGGGGGTAGCTGGCACATGGATGGTGTGGGCACACAGAAGGGCTGGGAGGGAGAACCACTCTCACTCTCCTGAGAGAGAAATGGGGTAGGCCCTGACTAGGAGATCAGAAGAGGCCTCTGGGCCTGGCCAGGCCACAGCCGGAGGAGGCAACCGCCCGGGTGATCTGCAGAAAGGGGGAAGGGCATGGAGGGGCAGGGGCGTGAGAGCCTCTCGCACCTTTTACCCTAGCTCTGGCCCTACCCTGCCCTCCATTCTCCATTCCCCCACACTGAAGGTTGCCTACCTCCAGTTTATTTATTTATTTATTTATTTTTAAGAGATGGGTCTTGCTCTGTTGCTCAGGTTGGAGTGCAGAGGCACAATTATAGCTCACTGCAGTCTCAAACCCGTGGGCTCAAGTGATACCCTTGTCTCAGTCTCCCGAGTCTCTGGGATCTGCAGGTGCGTGCCACCAGGCCTGAATACCTCCAGCTTCAATCTAAGACAGTCGAGATTGGTCGTATAAGAACTGACATAGACAAGGGCACAGATACTGGCATACAAAGCACACATACACCAGCATACCAGTGCATTTACACACAGAGGCCCTGTACATGTATGCCAGTAACACAAATGTACAGTAACACACACACACACACATACATGCACACACACACACACACACATATATATATATATATATATACAAGTGACATGGCTGGCATGTCACAGAGTGACACACAGGGATATACACATACCCAGGACACATACATATTCAATAGTACACACACATGCGATGATATAAACATGATATGTGTCACACATAGAAGAGCATCCACATATACACATAGTGACATTCACATAATAAACACAGTAACTCCACACATATACATATATAGTGACACATTCGTTTACGATGATAAATACAAAACAGATATATGGTGTTTTATATATATATAAAACATGTCATTACACATATTTACATGACTATGAGTGTGACATTATATATGGTGAATGCCATATAATGACATCCATATGCATATGTATCCTTATGTGTTGTAATTTATAAACTCACGCAATGATAGCTTCACATACACATTACAGCACACACACACTGTGGCAAACAGACCTGTATGCAATGACACACACGGACGCATGCATACATATACACCCAATGAGATTCATAGACATATAAGAGCACATATAGATATGTAATGCCCCATATACAGAAATAAATACATGTCTATTCAATGTACGCATACTACACACGTGCATGCACACAATGGCATGCATATATACCCTGACCTAAACATCAGCAACACACATCGTGCAGTGGCATGCATATTAATCTACACTCTGCCTTAGGGAAGTAAAGATGTCATCTCCTCCCCTTGCACCCCCTCCCTCCAGTTCCATTGGCTCCGGCCTGGGTGGAGCCCATAGTCAAGGCTCTGAGGTTCAGTGTTGCTGCTGCTATTCCGCGGGAGTGCCACACGAGGGCCCCCGACCTTGGCTTGCACCTCTGCCTCTGGGGACTCCATCCAGGCCCCTGCCCCCACATACAGGCTGACTCCTGGGTGGGACAGTTCCCATGTCTGTGTCCCAAAAAGCCATTTTCTCACAGCAGCAAGGCCTAAGGCTAGACAGAAGATGAAATTCCAGACAATTCGGGGTAAAGCCAACCCACTGGGTCATACGGTCTTCCCTGCTGGCCTGGGACTAGCCAGGTTGCGCCCCAAATGCTGTCTGCCGGGAGGAAGCTGAAGCAATTCTCTCAGCCTATTTCTACCTTGGTCTCTTTGCTTTTATCTTCCTGTTGTCATCTCCTTGATTTCTCTCTCTTTGTTTCATCTCAAACCCCATCATTTCCTGTCCTGCCTTTCTCTGTGGCTGGATCTCTGTCTACCTGTCATACCCTCCCCTGTGTCTGCCTCCCTCAGTCTCACCCGATGTGATGTGGGGACGACGAGCTGCAGCCCCCTGCCTCCGTCCCCCGGAAGGTGTGAGGGTGTGCAGGAACGAGAGGTGGGAGGCCACATGCGGGGGCGCTGGGCCAGCATCCCGTGAGAAACCTGCTCTTCCCTCTGTCCGAACCCTGTCAGCTGGTCCAGCCCACCAGTCCAGCGCCATTGCCATGGAAACCAGCAGCTGACTTCCTATTGGTGGGCGGGAGGGGAGGAGGCGGGGGAGGGGAGGCTGGCTCTCCCCTACTCGCCCCCCCCATTCTGAGGCTCAACCCTCCTCCGCGCCCACCATCTCGAGGCTCCTGGACTGTAAGGGACCCCTGCAGTCCCCAGAGCTGAGGCCGACAGGGGCAGAGACTATGAGGCAAGCAGCCCATCGACCCAGGCCTCCTTAGGACCAGCCCGCCGCCCAGCAAGCAGGAGAGAGCAGCAGAGAGGGAGGCAGGAGATAAAGGACCACAGCGGACCAGTGGGGATCCCCTCCAGCAGCACCTGAGGACCCTAGCCAGGTGGAGGGGTCGTCATCCATGACTCACAGTCACTGACAGACACACAGCCACACCAATGCACACAGCTGCACAGCACCGACATACTCGGATACAACCAGTGACAGCATCACACACTGTCACAGCCCTGCAATACAGACACCCACACGCACACAGAAACAACTGGTAACTCTGAAACAGACAGACAGTGACACAGAGCACCACTCCCCTCAACGCACGTAAGTGGGAGCACCCACTCTCCAAACACACACAAGCCAGCGTTGACCTGCACGGACAGACCTGGAGACACACACACACCCTCACCCAGGCACTGCTGTCAGTGGCCCCTGCGCACCCTCCCCACCCCCACGGGGACACCCTCGCTCCTTCACACACTCGCACACGCACACAGCCACGAGCAAACATAGCTCACATACCCCCGGCACCAGCTCCGGCAGCCCCGACGCCTTCTGCAGCCTCCTTTGTGGGAGGGGAAGAGCTCAGCCAGCCTTGGATGGAGCCTCGGTGAAGCCAAGCGCTCAGAGGGAGAGGGTCTGGCCTGGCATGACTCTTGCCAGCCCCCTCACTTGGCTGGGTGATGTTCCCCAGCCTGGGTTCTGGGGCCCCTTGGCAGTACCATGGAGCAACTGACAACCCTCCCACGGCCTGGGGACCCTGGAGCCATGGAGCCATGGGCACTGCCTGTCTGGCAGAGCTGGACTCTGGGCCAGGGAGGCGAACCTGGGGACGCAGACCCAAGCGTTGCTGATACCCCTCCGGCAGCTCTGCAGGTTAGAGAACTGAGGCTTGAGGAGAGCTCCAAGCCCAAAGGAGCCTGGAGCTCTGGGCCGATGGGGGGCATTGACCCTGAAGGAGCAGAGGCTGGGCTGCCCGGCCTGGGGCAGCAAGCAGTGAGCTCTGGACCTGGCTGCCTGAGGCTGGAGGATGAGGAGGTGGAGCCTTTCCCTAAGGTAAGGGAGCTGTGGAGGGCTGGGGTCTGCAAGGTGGGAGGGGTCTCTCACCAAGCCGCCCAGTGTGGCCAGGAGACACAGCAAGATATGTAACCCCACGGCCCACTTCTCTCTTGGCCTGTGTCTGTCTGTGGGTCTGTCTCTGTGACTGTCTGTCCTCCCTTCATTGGGCAAGAATCTCAGTAGATCCATTTTTTGGCCATTTATCTATTTTTCTGACTCTCTCTGCCAGTCTGTCTACATCTGACCCTGCCCCTGCCCACTTCACCCCCACCCTCTACCCCCATCTCTGACAGTCTGTCTGTGTCTCCTCCTCCCTGAGTCTGTCTGTCCTTGCGGGGTGGGAGATATGGGGGGTGTGGAGGTGTATGGTGGAATCAGAGTCCAGAGGAAGCGGATTCAGGGGAGGGACTCTGTGTTGGGCTGTGCCAGGGTCTGGGGTGGGTGTGAGCAGTCTCCCATAGCAAATGGAGGGATCAGGACTTTGGGTGGGGGGCAGGGGACTCAACGGCCATGAGGAGTCTTGAGAGGGAGGGAATGGGAGCTCAAGCAGGCATTTCCCAGGAGGAGAAGATGGGCAGGGGTGGGGCACATCAGGGAACTGCAGGAAGGTCCCAAGGGTGGGGGTGCCACTGTGGGCAGGGAGGACTGGACAGCCCCTTCTCTTGGGCTTCCCATGCACCTCTCTGAAGGCCTGGGATGCGGGAAAGAACCTTCTCATTTCCATGTCTTCTTGGGCAGTGGAGGGGGACACTTTCACGGGAAGGGCTCTGACTGGATGGGGTGGGCTCCTGAGGTGCCATAGCCTGTCCTTTCCCATGCCAGGCCAAGCTGAACATGGGCTTCGGGGACAGGCCCAATTTGGAGCTGCTGAGGGCCCTGGGGGAGCTGCAGCAGCGCTGTGCCATCCTTAAGGAGGAAAACCAGATGCTGGTGAGGCTTGAAGAGCAAGGTCCTGCGTCCTGGCTGGAGCCAGGCCCTCTGCCCTCCCCACCCCACGGACATCCCTCCAAGTGGGGCTACATGGAGGTGACATAATCTCAAGCCCCAGAGAGGGTGAATCCCTGCCTAGAGTGCCAAAGACCCACCCCCACTGTGATCCCTGGGCGCTAGCCTGAGCCCTCGGCAGCTAGGATTGGGTCTGTGGGTGCTCCCCTTATCCCCCAATTCTGCCTGACCCCTTGTCAGAGGAAGAGCAGCTTCCCTGAGACGGAGGAGAAGGTGCGGAGGCTAAAGCGGAAGAATGCGGAGCTGGCGGTCATTGCCAAGCGCCTGGAGGAAAGGGCTCGGAAGCTGCAGGAAACGAACCTGAGGGTGGTGAGGACAGAGGCTGCTGGGTGGAGGCTGGGTGACCAAGGAAGAGGGGAACCAAGGGCTGGGCCTGAGGGGCAGTCTAGGGCTGGGAGTCATAGATTCGGCACCCAGGAAGGCACTGAAGGGGTGCTTAGGGGCAGAAGCGTAGGGACAGCAAATGCTGGCCAGGCCAGGAGGCTGAAGGTTCCTGGAGCTGCAGGAGGGAGAGAAGGGCTGGATGGGGAGGTTCCTGAGCAGGCAGGGAGCAGGATTCTGGATTACCACGTGCTGGTGCTGGCTGCAGCCTCCTGCTGAGCTCATCTCAGGGTGTAGAGCTGGAGTGGGGGCAGGGGTAAGACCCATCACAGTGGCAGCCCAGAATTAGCGGCATCCTTTGGGCCTAAACTAGAACATAGAGCTAACCCTTTCAGTCCCTGCGTTGGGACTGCTGGGATGGGGTGAAGTGAGGCTGCTGATTCTCTGAGACCCCAAACGGGTGGAAGCAGGAGGCCAGACTCCTAGGTTTTCAAGCTAACTCCTCCTTTGGGAGGAGCTAAGTACTGGGAGAAGTGCCCTATCCCTCAGGTGACCATTGGCCTTACTCATTCTCTGGCTAGGTGAGTGCCCCTGTGCCCCGGCCCGGGACCACCCTGGAGTTGTGCCGGAAGGCTCTAGCCCGCCAGCGAGCCCAGGACCTCAGCGAGACAGCCAGTGCACTGCTGGCCAAGGACAAGCAGATTGCCGCCTTGCAGCGGGAGTGCAGGGAGCTGCAGGCCAGGCTCACCCTGGTGGGCAAGGTGCGAGGAGGCCACGGTCACTCCTTCCATCTCAGCTGTCTACACAGGGCCACCTTGCCTGGCTTAAGATGCCGACGAGATGTTAATGAGATGCAAATAAAACGGAAGGTGGAAGCTGCTGGGGAGTAGGTTCCCCTGGCAACGGCCCAGGTGGGAGAGGGAGAAGGGGGTGGAGCCACGAGTCCCAGACCTGGGCATTTCTGTGCTCCAGGCTTGAGGCTGTGTGCTGGTAGGTCTGGCAGTATGAATCCACACATACCTCACCCTGAGTGGAGAGACGTTCATATAGCATTTAGTACAGTGCCGGGCACACCTCAAGCACCCAAAAAATAAGTTACTGAGTTCGTGTGCATTTAAATTAGCAGAAACATGTGGCATACATGCATGTACATGCTTGAACCCCCCCATGTATACGTGGGGGGATGTGCACGAGCTCCTCCAGCAAAACACAGGGTGGGCTCTGTCCAGGATGTTATGGGGCGGGTAAAGGTTTGGCCCGACTCCCCTCCCTGTTCCCCCGCCCCAGGAGGGTCCCCAGTGGCTCCACGTGCGGGACTTCGACCGGCTGCTGCGAGAGTCCCAGCGGGAGGTGCTGCGGCTGCAGCGGCAGATCGCTCTGCGCAACCAGCAGGAGCCGTCCCCGCCGTCCCGGTCCCCGGGCTCTGCTGCCCCGGCCAGGACAGGGGCGCCGGCCCCTGGGGCCCCGGGAGAGGTGAGCCCCGGCGCCAGGGCAGTGTGTGGGTGCGTGCAGATGGGACGTGGGGGCGACCCCGGGATCTTCCTCTTCACCGTATTCAGATCCCCAACGACCTGGTGGTGGCGTGCGCACTCCCAGGGACTGGAGAGCTTTCCCATCCTCGGGTAGGGTAGGGTCCCCTTCTAAGCCTCCCGCCCTCGTACCTTCGCGGCCCCCACCCCCGGGGGTCCCCGAGTTCCGCCCTCCGTAGTACTTCCCCCACCGGGCCGCCCGGCCGCCCCCGCCGCGCCGCCAGTGGTACGGCCCGGCAGCAAATCCCTGGTTGCCCTGGCAGCCGCCCGGGGCCCAGCCCGCGCCGCCTCCTCCCGCCCTTCAGCGCCAGCCCGGCTGGCCAGGCCTGGCCTCGGCTACCCAGGGGCGGCAGTGCGGCCCCTCCAGCTTCAGGTACGGGCGCCCCTCACCGAGTGAGGGGTTTAAGCAGCCCCTGTCCCGAGGGCTGGGGACCCACTCCGGACCCCCAGAACTTAGGGATCTAGCTTCTCTCCATCATCCTAGGTGGGCAGCAACTAGGTCCGCCTCCTTTTGGGAAGATGGGTGGGAGGAGGGACCTGATAGTGATCAAGGCCTCCAGGTGGGGGATGCTTCTTGCTCTGATTTCACCTCTCTGGCTGGCTCAGGGAGGGAAAGGCACCTCCCATCGAAATCTGTCCTCCTCCAAAGTTTGCAGGGAAAAACGGGAGGTGCAATAGGGTGGGCTAGAGGCAAGTCAGGAGGAGGGTCTGTCAAAGCCCAGACTGGATGATCTAGAACCCCTAGCTCTGGGAACATCACTTCCCTGGGGGCCCAAGCAGCCTCCTAATTCTCTGCCAGTCACTGAAGGACACCCAGGACAGTTATTGAGTGCAGAGCAGGGCTGCTGCTGGAAGCTAAAAAGGGAAAGCTTTGGCCTGGATAAAGGACCCATCTCCCAAGGCACACACAGGTCCCAGGATCTCAAAGCACTTATGGCTTTGGGACACAAGGGTGAGGCCTCCGTACTTCCACATCAGCTGGAAATGATGAGAGGGTCAGGCAGACAGTACCCTTCCCCCTCTTCTTAGGCAGGGATTTCATTGCTGTGTGATGGGCGGGCAACCTCCCCTGGGCAGGCTGGGCTGGGGGCAGGCTTCCCAGGGGGCCCTGTTCTTGGGTGCCAGCCCCCTGCCCCTGGGCATTTCCAGGCCACACCCCAGGAGTATGTGGACAACCCACCTGTGGTCCTAGGGGAGCCAGAGAAACAGCAGAGGGTGCAGCAGCTGGTAAGTCCTAGGTCAAGGGCTGGAGGTGACCTGCTGTGGGCAGATCTGCTTTCCCACATGAGGAGCCCTTGATTTTGACCCCACAGGAATCTGAGCTCACCAAGAAGCGGAAAAAATGCGAGAGTCTGGAGCACGAAGCCCGGAAAAAGCAGAGGCGATGTGAGGAGCTGGTGAGCTCTTGAGGGGCTGCCCGGAGGCCAGCTGTCCCCTTCCCCAGGCCAGCCAGGTTGTGGACTCCCTCTCAGCTTTGCTTTCCTCTCCTGGCTGATGTGGGTTTTAGACAGCGGGGAAAGGCCTTGCCTGGGAGAAGGGCAGGGTCCTCTGTGTGG
Organism: Avahi laniger; assembly: GCA_963575035.1. Classification (NCBI taxonomy): domain Eukaryota; kingdom Metazoa; phylum Chordata; class Mammalia; order Primates; family Indriidae; genus Avahi; species Avahi laniger. The sequence continues at coordinate 27,286 of CAUYSK010044338.1, read as the reverse complement.
GGAGAAGAGGCATCTGGCTGCTGGGCCCCCTCCCCAGAGCTCCTCTGCCCCCTCAGGAACTGCAGCTGAGAGAAGCCCAGAATGAGAATGCCCGCCTGGTGGAGGAGAACTCTCGGCTCAGTGGGAGAGCCACGGAGAAGGAGCAGGTACCAGCTATGCGCAGGTGCCATAGAGGCCTGTGCTCCTGCTAGGACCCTGGTCCCCAGCAAGGGGCTTTGTCCTGCACCCCCAACCCCTGCGCTGGGGTAGAATATAAGGGGTGTTATTCCCCCTGATGAGAAAGCCGGTGAGTCTCACATACCCAGCTCCCTGCCACTGCCCCCTTGCCAGGTGGAGTGGGAGAATGCGGAGCTGAGGGGCCAGCTTCTGGGGGTGACACAGGAGAGGGACTCAGCCCTTCGCAAGAGCCAGGGCCTGCAGAGCAAGCTGGAGAGCCTGGAGCAGGTGCTCAAGGTGAGGGGCACTGTGCAGGTGGGGGAGGTATCGGGCCCTGGCACAGGGAGACATGGGGACAGTAGAATCTGCTCTGTGTAGGGCACTGGGGTCTGAGGCCCAGTCCTGGTGCTGCCAGCTCCTTGCCTTCTCCATCCTCAGTTTCCTTTTTAACAGAGGATGGTTTTTAACAGAGGCAGATGGTATCTGAGGCTCCCTTAGCTTAGACGTTCTATAGAAATGGCGGAGTAGGGAGCTCTGGCCTTGACTCCAGGTCTTGTGTTTCAGCACATGCGGGAGGTGGCCCAGCGGCGGCAGCAGCTGGAGGTGGAACATGAGCAAGCTCGGCTCAGCCTGCGGGAGAAGCAGGAGGAGGTTCGGAGGCTGCAGCAGGTGGGACAGGAGCGAGGGGAGGGTGACAGACTGCTGGACCCCAGCTTTGCTATCTGCTCATCCAACATACATTTTCTGTGTGCCTGGTACTGTGCTAGGCACTGGGAAGGCAGTGGTGACCACAAACACATCCCCGACCCATCAGCAAATAAGCAGATCCATGAACGAGATGATTTCAGACACCGATGAGCACTGTGGGAGATGAGCAGGGGGATGTGGCAAGAGTGGTTGGGATGGGGATCAGTCACCATGTTAGAGGTCATCAGGGAAGGCATCCCTGAGGAGGTGACAATTGAGCTTGCCAAGTAGGAGCTATGCCCTGTGGCAGGGAAGAGCTGGAGGGAGGTGGCGGTCTGAGACCTGTGTAGCCAGAATACAGCAAGGACGGGCAGAGTAACAGGAGAGGTCAAGAGCCCGATCCTGGACAACCTTAAACACCACAGGAAGAGTTTGAATATTTTGCTCAATGAGTGGTCAGAAGCTGTTGAAAGGTCCTAAGGTGGGAAGTAACACGATCTGATTTATGATTTTACAAGATCCCAGGGGTGGCATCGTGGAGGGTGAACTGTGGGTTTGGGCATGGAGCAGGGGCTGGGTTGTGGCCCAGGAGGGAGATGGTGGCTGTCTAGACTCAGGTGTAGGCAGTGGCAGTGGAAACAAGTGGACAGATCTGAAATATGTTTTGGAGATAGAATTGACAAGGCTTGTCCAGGAGCAGTGGCTCACTCCTGTAATCCTAGTGCTATGGGAGGCTGAGGCAGGAGGATCGCTTGAAGTCAGGAGTTCGAGACCAGCCTGAGCAAGAGTGAGACCCCCGTCTCTACAAAAAGTAGAAAAATTAGCCGGATGTGGTGGTGCATGCCTGTAGTCTCAAGTACTTGGGAGGCTGAGGAAGGAGGATCACTTGAGTTTGAGGTTGCAGTGAGCTACGATGACGCCACTGCACTCTAGCAGGGGTGACAGAGTGAGACCCTGCCTCAGAAATAAAAAAAAAGAATTGACGAGGCTTACTGTAAGATTCCAAGTTGAATCTCTTCTCTGTCACCAATTTGTTGTATAAACCCTGCTGGAGGGTGGGCCTTTCACACCCCAGGAGGCCAAGGAGGAGACAGGCAGTCCTGGGTCCTGGGTTCTGCTTTGGCCAGGTTTGGGTTGTGTGGTAGACATTCAAGGGGCGGTGTCTGCAGACAGCTGGACACGCAAGTCTGGGGTCATGGGGAAGTTGGCCGTGGAGTTGTTAGGAGCCATCAGCGTGTTTAGTTGTGCGACTGGATGGGACCCCCTAAACGAGAGTAGAGAATATAAAGTGGGCCCAGTGCTGTGTCCAGGAGTACCCTAACATTAAAAAGGCAAGGCGAGGAGCAGGCAAAAGAGGATGAGAAGGAGCATCCGGAGAGGTAGGAGGGAAGCCAGGAGGGTGGGAGTCCCAGAAAGAGATAAAAGTGTGAGGCCACCCACTCCTCCACCCCTTGCCTTCTGGTCTAAGGTATGCTTCAGGGTGGGAGTTGGGGAGGGAGAAGCCTCTAGCCTCCCCCTTCCCTGTCCCCCTTTCCTTCGTTCCCTGGCCTTTTCTTTCTTCCCCCTTCTTCCGTGCCTTTGCCCTTCCTGCCCTCCGCACCTCACTCCTACCTCTGCTCCAGCGCCATGCCTCAGCCCTCCCCTCCAGCATTCTACCTCCTACCTCATAGGCCCAGGCGGAAGCCAGGAGGGAACATGAAGGGGCCGTGCAGCTGCTGGAGGTAGGGTCCCTGGAGGTGGCCTCCAGCTCCAGCACCTTGGGAAGAAGGCAGGGGAACTTCAGAAAGAGCTGGAATGGACTGTGAGAGGCAGGGGGAGGGGGCTGTGGGCAGGGAGGCCCTTAAATGCTCCAGGGCCTGGGGGAGTCCCCTACACCATTGGCCTATTTCTCAGGCGGGGCACAGCTGGGCAGGGGCTCCTGAGTCTGGTGGCAGCAGTCTCTCATTGCCACCCACCCCCAGAGGCTGCCTTCCCCCTGAACTGTCCTTCCATTCAGGAACTGCCCAGTCTGGGGAGCTGACTGCATGGCGTCCACTTGGGCCCCCCACTCTCCCTCCCTCTCTGGGTTAGTGACCTACAGGGCTAAGGTTCTAACCTCTGCTCTGTGCTTTCCTTTCCTGCCACAGTCCACCTTGGATTCCATGCAGGTACAGCCTCACTCCCCTTCTCCCCGCAGTTCTCCTCCGCACACCTCTCCGGGCCGGCTGAGCTGCAGCCCTCCCTCAGGCCCAGTGGTCCCAGCTCTCGTGTCCAACAGAGGGGCTGTCGCTGGGAACATACCCGAGAGTCTGTAGATAGACTGGGGTTCCTACAGGACCCGTGGGCTGTTCCCTCGTCCCAGGCCTGCCGCTGTGCCTGGCAGACACGGGGCCTTCCCTCTCTAGCCACTCAGACCATGAGGAAGTTCATTGCCAGTCTAACTTATGAGCCTTGTGACTTTGGCCAGGGGAGGCCCCTGATATTGGAACTCTCCTGATGCTGGAGACAAATTTTTGAGAATTGGCCATTCCTGCCATGAAGGCGTCCCTAGCTCCCCTGTGGCATCTCCGGCCCGCCTCTCGGAGGGCAGGGTTTGGGTTGCTGTCTGTGAGAGGGCGATAAGCGAAGGAGCTGGGAAAACTCCCGAGGTGACTGGGCGGGGACAGGGTGGGAGGGTTCCCTGGAAAGCGGCAGAAGCAGAAGGGCACTGCCCAGCGCGTGGGGCTGGTGAGTGTGCGGCAGCCCCGGCCTGTGCTCTGGGGGGAGCTGGGGTGAAGATGTCCCGGGACACAGCCCGGGACTTCACCCCCTGCTCGGACGAGGGTGGTGCTCAGTGTGGGACTGTGTGGAGATGGCACAGGGGGCTGGCACTGGGCAGCTTTGCTGGGCCTGGTGGCTCATGGTGGGTCTTGGCCCAGGCCCGGGTTCGAGAGCTTGAGGAGCAGTGCCGCAGCCAAACCGAGCGCTTCAGTCTCCTGGCGCAGGAGCTCCAGGCCTTCCGCCTGCACCCTGGCCCCTTGGACCTGCTCACCTCTGCCCTGGACTGTGGGGCCATTGGGGACCACCCACCACCCCCCTGTTGCTGCTCCACCCCACAGCCCTGCCGAGGGTCCGGCCCCAAAGGTAAGGTGACATTGACCTGCCATCCCCAGGCCTGAGGCTTTTGTATAGAGCAGGGAGTTCAGGGTCAGAGAAGGCCAGCAACTCACCCAAAGCTACACAGCAGGTTACAGCTGCGCCTGGCTAGAATCAGGTCTGAAGGAGAAAAACAAAGCTCGGGGCAGGGACTGTTCTGGAGTCTGGCCCAGGCATCTCAGGCCACTGCTTTCTCCCTCCAGTAAGACCTCTGTGGTCAGGGCTGTGAGTTGGGCTCTAGGAGCCAGTAGCAGGCGCATGGTCTTGTGAAGATTGGGGCTGGGCAGTCAGATCCGCTGTTCCCAGCTTCACTCACTTAACAGTCAGTGGATTTAGGGCACACTGCTCAACCTCAGCTTCCTAAGCTGTAAAACAGGGATGAGCAAATGCATCTCCTCAGCTGCTCTGAGGATCATGTGCAATAATATATGTAAATCACTACACCTCTACTTAGCAAGTTGCCCTCCAAATTTTCCCTTCTTGTAAGGAAACTCGGCTATGGGGGGCGTGACCCCATATCCAAGATGCTCCACCCTATCTCCCTAGTCCTTCATCAGGCCACAGACTCCAAGCCCATCCTCTCTTTAGACCTTGACCTCCCGCCGGGCTCCCCGGGACGCTGCACCCCAAAGTCTTCTGAACCTGCCCCTGCCACCCTTGCTGGGGTCCCTCGAAGGACGGCCAAGAAGGCAGAGTCTCTCTCCAACTCCTCGCGCTCTGAGTCCATCCACAATAGCCCCAAGTCGTGCCCCACACCTGAGGTCAGTGCTGGGGAGGGGCCTGGGGTTCTGGCTTTGGCTTAGGGATGTGAGATGTCCCTGGCCTCTTCGGGGGTCCGCAGGAATTGGGTGGGCCACTGGTCCCAAGGTGGGAGGTGGAAGGCCTGTGGGTTCCTCCCGTGGGCGGGGAGCTCAGGTGTAGCCTGCCCCTGCCCTCCAGGGCCTGCCTGCAAGCGCCACCTGGGGCCACCCAGCCCCACCCCCCGGGGGCCCAGGGAGGCCCTAGAATCCTAGGCTGGATGGAGGAGACACTTTGGTGTCAGGCTGCACATAACGAGACTGTTCCTAAGTGTGTCTATAGTGGAAGCAGATGAGAAACAGCACAGGTTCCGGGATTCAAATCCCAGCTTTGTCTTAGGCAAGTCCCTGACCCCTTCTGGGCCTTGGTTTCCTTATCCGAATACTGGAGCTAATAAAACCCGCCTTCTACAGTGAAAAAATACATGAAAAAATATAAGGCAAGTGCCTGTTTCAGTGTGGGGCACACAGTAGATGCTTAACATACGACAGCTATCATTATCACTAAGTCTTTGGGCATCACTCACAGCTCTTCTGATCGCCTCATCCCTCTTTCTAGCCACAAACTTCAGAAAGTGGAGGGGGCAGAGCGGGAGCAGCTCTGCTATCCAAGGGTTCAGACAGTGGCACAAGCCAGCCCCCGCCTCTGCTGCCCCCTGGTGGGGTAGGATGGTGGTGCTGGCTTTGGGTGCAGGGAGCCCCTTCTCCCAGGATTTGGCGGAGAAGATAAGACAGCTTGCTCCCCAGCAATCTGGACCTGGGTTAGGGAATGGGGCACCCATGGGGCTGGGCCCGTGGACAGGAAGTTCTGAGTTCCAGGACTGACCCGCAGAAGCACTGTCATCGGCTAGAGGCAGGGACTTCTCCAGCCCCGTCTGCCTCCTGGCTTCCAGCTCTGTACAGTCAGGGTGCTTTGCGGTGTTTTTACCTTAAGGAGGCAAGCTGCCATTGACACCCACTCTGCACACCAGCGTGGCCTGACCCCCTCTCAGATGGGAGAGGTGGCCTTATTTATCGGCTGGTGCACAAAGGCCAGGGCTCAGGGAGGGACCCAGGTTATCCCCACTGCCCCTGCCTAGGGCAACTGGGCTCTGCCAGGACCTGCTGGCTCAGGCGCTGACTGAGAAAACACTGGGGAGCTCCTTGACACTGGCTTTGTCCGGCATGTATGTGCTTACTTTCCCTTCTCAAAGCAAGGGGTCCTGTGGCTCAGCCTGGAAACCTGCCTGCTTAGCCTTTGGCCCTGGGCCCTGAAGAGGAACCAGCCCTTTCTGTCTGCCCCCAGGTGGACACAGCCAGTGAGGTGGAGGAGCTGGAGGCAGACAGCATCTCCCTGCTCCCAGCAGCGCCGGAGAGCAGCCGGGGAGGAGCCAGGATCCAGGTCTTCCTAGCACGCTATAGGTGGGCCCCTCACCCTCACTGCCCATCCCCTCAGCATTTGGGGTGTATGGGAGGAGGGGGTTGGGTAAACACAGAGACCTCTGGAGGTGGTATGGGTGGTACAAGGACCCCAACTGGATATATTCTCATAACCTAGTTGGGCCAAGGTGGGCGCAGTGAGTGCTCTCTTTTGCTAAAGGTGGACAAGCACGTGTCCGTAGAAGCTTAGTGCAGTGGGGGAGAGAAGACAGGACATGGAGGTACAATGTAGGTCACTGTCCTCCTCCTCCTCTGTGCTCACCTCAACAGCTACAACCCCTTCGAGGGCCCCAATGAGAATCCGGAGGCAGAGCTTCCACTGACAGCTGGCGAGTACATCTACATCTATGGCAACATGGACGAGGATGGCTTTTTTGAAGGTAGGAAGGTAGTGGGGGTCATTCTGTCCCTTCCTCTGCCTTGAAGCCCCTGTTCCCAAAGACCTCCATCCACCCATCCATCCCCTCTTCCCAGCATGCTCAGCCCACCATGCCTTTTAAGACTCAGCTAAAAGGCATACACAGACCTGGCAGGCAGTGGGGAAAGAGAAGGAAACGAGTCTGGCCCCAACCAGGACAGGCCAGGGCATCTCACAGTCCAGATGATGGGTGGACTGTCGCAGGGGGTTTGGGCTAGATTTATTTTTGTGCTGGTAGACAGGGAATGGCAGAGTTTCACATGACACTCGAGGTCAGGCCTGCAGTGTAGATTTGATGCTGGGCTCCAGTCAGGCGTGGAGAGGGGGAGTCAGGGTCCAGATCCCAGGAGAAGGTGTTAGCGAATGGTTAGCAGTTGTCAGGGCCCAGGCAGGGCGCGGGCTTCAGGGCAGTTCTCCAGTTCCCGTGGGGAGTCAGAAGACTCACCAGGCAACAGATGCCTCATTGAGACTGGGCAACAGGACAGGGCCTGTGGAAGAAATGGCCTTGGGACACTTCCCCAGGGTGGCCCCGGCCTGGGCACCGGGCCACATCCGTCAGCAGCCGGGAGGACGGCACCAAGTAGAGACCGGTGTGAGGCGTGGACGGGGCAGGGCGAGGGCCGCGACTGTGCGTGGAGCTTTAGGAGAGGACTGCAGCCCCGACAGCTCGGAGCCTGCTCAGCGGCTTCCCTGGGCCCTCTGCCTGTTATTTGAGTGACGGTACCTGGCTTTGTGGCCGAGACAGCTAATCTCCCCATAGGGGTAGATGACGAAGAGCGTGATTAAATGGCTTCCAGGAAAAGGATACCATTTTATGGAAAAAAAAAATCAAAACAACAAAAAACCCAAGCACCTTTTTCTTTTTTTGGAGGGGGGGCAGTGAAATCCTAAGTATTAACTAACCACAAATTACTAGAATTTGAACCCTACCATCTTGGGTAGATTGGGATGGATTTAAAGTCACGTAGACAACTGGGTGTAGGATGCTGTATTCCCCATCAGACTTCAGCTAAGGGACTGCTTCGTCTGCGTCACATGGGGCCCCCCCCCTGGACTGTCCTCAGTGACACAGGCTTGGGGAGCACATGCCTGACTCTACCAGGCTCCAGCTTCAGCCTTGCGAGCTGTCTTTGCTGGACGTGAAGGTCCTACCTACTGCTCAGTGAGTGCGAGGTGCTCGTATTCATTTCCCGGCTCTGCTGTAGTAACTTACTGCACCACCACTGGGCCGCTGGAAACAGCTGACAGTTAGTCTCTCACTGGCCTCTTCAGAGGCCAGAAGTCTAAAATCACCATGCTGGCAGGGCTGCACTCCCTCGGGGGCCTCTAGGGCAGCCTCTATTCCTTGTCTCTTTAAGCGTCTGCTGGCTCCAGGTGTTCCTTGGCTTGTGGCCATGTCACTCCAGTCTCTGTGTCTATGGTCACATTGCCTCTCCTCACCCGTCTCTCCTCTGTGTGTCTCTTATAAGGACACTCATCATTACATTTAGGACCCACCTGGATAATCCTGGATGATCTCATCTCAAGATCTTTAACTTAATTACCTCTGCAAAGACGCTTTTTCCAAATAAGGTCACGTTCACAGGTTCCAGGGATGAGAACATGGACATATTTTTGGGCTGCCACCATTCAACCCGCTAGAGTGCTTGTTATACCTAATGTATCAAGAGTCCCTATTGTTTCTTCAAGTTTCCTTACTTTTTTTTGCCTCCTAGCATACGCAGAGGGAGGGAGTGGGGGTGGGAGGCACAAGTTACTGCCGGGGAAACGCCAGGCGCCCCTGCAGCCCAGACCTGCCGCCACTCACCCTTCTGCCCCTCACCCTGGGCCGTGTTCCCCTTCCTCCCGAAAAGACACAGCAGCCACCAGCGGTCTGTTGGCTGAGAATTTTTTTTCCTTCTTTAAATCGACTGTAAAATGACATGCTGAGTACCCAGCTTCCTTGGCATCCCTCAAACAAACAACAACAGATGTTTTACAACACTCCATCGTCAAGTCGTCAGGAGAACTGACACAGGTGACAGACTTTCCATTGGTCACTGCCTGGATTGACAGCTGTCAGTCATAACTCCTAGACATAGCCCTGCCGGGGGTCCTAATCCTTCTAGAACACATAAATGGCTCTTTCCCCTTTGTCTCTAAAGGTTCCTTCCCTTGCCTTGATGAGGGGGTTGTTCCCCTCTCCCTCTGGGGGTATGTTTTTCACAAAGGTAAGTTTAGGGGCACCCCAGCCCCCACTCTTCAGTTCTGTGGAAAACCCACTACGGGAGCTTTCCGATCAGTAGAATCTGTTTTCCCAGCTGACCCGTTAATTTTTTTCAATTTTAATACAAAAATATTAAATTATTATTTCAATTTTTTAATATGGAAGTTTTCAAAAGTACAGAAACATACAGTGGACACTTATGTACCCACTACCTCGATTCGACAATTGTTAACGTTTTGCCATATTTGCTTTATCCATATGTAAGTTTAAAAACAATTTAAAAATAAATTGTAGGTATCATGACATTTTATCTCAAAATACTTCAACATTCATACTTAGAACATGGATTTTCTCCTACATCCTTGGATCACCTGGGAGCTAGTGAGAAACTCAGAATCTCAGCCCCATCCAGGCCTGAGTTAGAATAAGTCTTCAGGTGATTCATATTACACATTAAAATTTAAGAAGCACCGTTCCACATAACCAAAATGCCATTATCACACCTATGAAAACTAACAGTAACTCTCTAATCCACACTTTTGCTGCTCTTGTCTTTTAAAAGCACTGACAATTAAATGTTGATTTGAATCAAATGCTTAAGATCACCCACTAGCTGTTGCTAAAATGCATTTATTCGACCGGTTTTTCTCTCCCTCTCTCTGTCTGTCTTGCCCTTCCCTGACCTTTCTTGTCCCTCCTGTGCCAGGGGAGCTCATGGATGGCCGAAGGGGCCTGGTCCCTTCCAATTTCGTAGAGCGCGTGTCCGACGACGACCTCCTGACCTCCCTCCCTCCGGAGCTGGCTGATTTGTCCCACAGCTCAGGCCCTGAGCTCAGCTTCCTGAGTGGAGGTGGGGGTGGCAGCAGCAGCGGGGCCCAGAGCAGCGGCGGACGCAGCCAGCCCGGCCTGGAGGAGGAGGATGCAGGGGACGAGCTCAGTCTGAGCCCCCCACCGGAGGGCCTGGGCGAGCCTCCTGCGGTGCCTCACCCCCGCCGCCTGGTGGTCCTCAAGCAGCTGGCGCATAGCGTGGTGCTGGCCTGGGAGCCGCCTCCTGAGCGGGTGGAACTACACGGCTTCCATATCAGCGTGAATGGGGAGCTGCGTCAGGCTCTGGGGCCTGGGGCACCCCCCAAGGCTGTGCTTGAGAACCTGGACCTGCAGGCCGGACCCCTCCATGTTTCTGTCCAGGCCCTGACCAGCCGGGGCAGCTCCGACCCTCTGCGCTGTTGCTTGGCGGTGGGTGCTCGGGCCGGACTGGTACCTAGCCAGCTGCGGGTCCATCGGTTGACAGCCACATCTGCTGAGATCACCTGGGTGCCCGGCAATAGCAACCTGGCCCATGCCATCTACCTCAATGGGGAAGAGTGCCCACCTGCCCGCCCCAGCACCTACTGGGCCACCTTCTGCCACCTACGGCCTGGCACACCCTATCAGGCTCGAGTGGAGGCTCAGCTCCCACCCCGCGGGCCCTGGGAGCTAGGCTGGGAGAGGCCAGAGCAGCGGGCTGCCACCCTGCAGTTCACCACACTCCCAGCAGGTATGCGAGCTTGGGCCCTGATGTCCATAACACCCAGGAGGCCAGGCCATGGGCGACACAGGAAGGGGAGATGAAATGGCCAATTGGGCTGGTACCTCTGGCAGGGAGTGTCCCACACTGCTGAGTCTTGTGCCTCCCTTCCCCTAGGCCCACCTGATGCCCCCCTGGATGTGCAGATTGAGCCAGGGCCCTCCTCTGGAATCTTGATCATCAGTTGGCTCCCGGTCACCATCGACGCTGCCGGCACCTCCAACGGTGTCCGTGTCACAGGCTACGCCATCTATGCTGATGGACAGAAGGTATGGCCTGGGGACTGTGCCCGTCTGTATCTTGGGGGTGGTGTGGGTCCCTCCTTGCTGAGAGGCCTAGGCTCCCTGGCCTGGCACAGAGATGCCCGGTCCCTGGCTTTTGGCACTATGCGGCAGATTGGTTAAGAGCATGGGCTTTGGCAGCACATGATGGATTTAACAACTTTTCCACCACTGAAGCCACAAGCCCAGGAGGATTAAATGAGATAAGGCATGCCAGGGGCTTAGCACAATGCCTAGCATAATGCTAGTTACCACCACTGTCATTGTGTCCTCAGCCTCTCCTTCCTGGCCTGTGTTCTCCTGCAGATCATGGAGGTGGCCTCGCCCACGGCAGGCAGTGTGCTGGTGGAGTTGTCCCAGCTGCAGCTGCTGCACATGTGCCGTGAGGTGGCTGTGCGCACCATGTCGCCCCATGGCGAGTCAGCCGACTCTATCCCGGCTCCTGTCGCTCCAGCCCTGGGGACTCCGGCCTGCCTGCCAGCCCGGGTCTCCTGCCCCTCACCACGACCAAGCCCAGAGGCCAGACCACCCCTTGCTGTAGACTCCCCAGGGCCTGGAGACCCCAGCTCTCCTCTCCAGCACCCTGTCTCCCATGGAACTCAAGATCCCCCAGGGGGTTCCCCAGAAAGCCCTCCAGGAGAGACGCTGAAAGGGTCCCAAGAGGAACCTCCAGAACCTTGTGCCCAGGTACCCTGTCTGGGGAGGAGAAACAGGGACAGGCTTGGAGAAGGCCTGTGGCCCTGGCCCTTCCTGAGTGCCTGCCATTCCAGGAGGAGGCGGGGGCAGCTGTGCAGGGCGCCTTGGAGGAGAGGAGGGTCAGCGAGCCAGCCCAGGGCGAGAGGGCCCCTGGCCCTGCAGCTCACTCACTGGCCGAGCAGGAGGCCGAGTGGACTTCGGGAGAGGCCCGCCCGGCACCCTGCTCCACCCAGGGAGTGGTGGCCCAGCGGGTTCCGAGCCCCAAGGCATGCCAAGGAGGAGACACGGGGTCTGGGCTGAGGCCCAGGGCTGAGGTAGGGGTTGGGGACACACTATGTCACCTCGAAGAGTTGGGGCCTGCCTCCCTGCCTCTGCCAGCCCAAACCTGGCTGCCCTCTCTGCTTGTCCATTGCTCTGGGCCGGCTCTGACACCTTTGTCTGTGCTGTATGTCTGTTTCTTTGTATATTTTTCTTCCCAGATTTCTCTGCCCCGTTTGGCCCCTATCTCTCTTCCCCTACCCCGACCCCCTTGTGTCCACCCTGTTTCTGGACATGGTTCCTGCTCCCTCTGCCAAGGGACCCCTTCTATTGTGCCTGGGACCACCGCTGCCTGGAGTCCCCTGTGCCCCCCTCACTGTTCCCCTCTTTCTCCTGCCTTGTCATAAGGAGGACGCCACAGAGCTCGGGATTCGTCTGGTGAACTCCCTTGTGGACCACGGCTGCAACTCAGACCTGTCAGACATCCAGGAGGAGGAGGAAGAGGAGGAAGAAGACGAGCGGGGTTCCAGGACTTGCTCCTTCCAGAAGCAGGTCGTTGGCAACAGCATCAGAGAGAATGGGGCCAAGGTAACGGGGCTCAGAGGGGCTGGTGGGCCCCAGACCTCAGGCCCCAGGGGCCTCCACCACATGTATCAGCAGCTGCTTCAGCCGCCACTGAGTGCCACCAACATTCTAGGTGTGTGGCCTGGGCCCTGTCCTGAGCAGCAGACAGGAAGTAACCCAGGATTGGCCTCTGCCCTCCTGGGAAGGAAGGGGAGGAGGAGCTCTTCTCTGCACCTTCTGTCCCTCCAGCCCCCAGATGCAGCGCCCTGGCCAGGGAGGCTGGTGCCATCTGAGATCCTTGTGCTGGGAGCTTCTGGGAGGGGATGGGGAGACCTCTCCACTGTGACAGGCGCGGCTGGCTCTCTGGTGCTCCTGTCCCCCAGGGTCGGTGCCTTTTCCTCACGTGTGCTCCCCAGTTCTTCCTGTGGCTCTGCGGGGCCAGACACTGTCCCTCTGGTTCCTTCCTCTCAGAGGAAGCTGCGGGAGGGCTGTGGGGTTGCCCGTAACCCCTGCCCTCGTTCTGAGGCAAAGATCACGGCTCTCTCCTCTTCCCCACACACCTCTCTTCCCTGCTGCTCTCTACTCCCCACCCCAGCCCCAGCCCCAGCCTGACCCCTTTTGTGAGACTGACAGCGATGAGGAGATCCTGGAGCAGATCCTCGAGCTGCCCCTTCAGCAGTTCTGCAGCAAGAAGCTTTTTAGCATCCCCGAGGAGGAGGAGGAGGAGGAGGAGGACGAGGAGGAAGAGGAGAAGCCAGGGGCAGGCTGTTCTTCCCGAGACCCTGGCCTACCTGAACCTGTGTTGCTGGGGCTGGGCTGTGACAGTGGTCAGCCCCGAGGACCTGGCCAGTGTCCCTTGTCTCCTGAGCCATCCAGGGCTGGGGACCACCTGGAGGACATGCCTGGACTAGTTGGTGGAAGCAGCCGGAGGAGAGGAGGGGGCTCCCCCGAGAAGCCTCCAAGCCGCAGGCGGCCTCCAGATCCCCGTGAACACTGCAGCCGACTTCTCAGCAACGGCGGGCCCCAGGCCTCTGCACGACCAGGCCCCGCACGGGAGAAGGGTGGCCTCCCTGTGGTTGAGGGCACCAGGGGTGGACCAGAGGCTGGTGGGAGAGGGCGGCCGGGCTCTTCTCGGAGGTGCCTCCGTGGCCAAGCCCTGGAGTCCGGCCTGGCCAGCTGCCTCTCCCCCAAGTGCCTGGAAATCAGCATCGAATACGATTCGGAGGACGAGCAGGAGGCGGGCAGCGGGGGTGTCAGCATCACCAGCTCCTGCTACCATGGAGATGGGGAGGCCTGGGGCGCAGCACCTGTAGGAAAGTCCAGGGGGCCTGTGAAGGTCAATTCAGGCCCCAACCCCTACCCACGCCTCCCGGCCTGGGAGAAAGGGGAGCCAGAGCGGAGAGGCCGCAGTGCGACTGGCAGAGCCAAGGAGCCACCCTCCCGGGTCCGTGCCCGCTCCCCACCCTGGGCAGCCCCCTGCCTGCTGCCGCCTGGTGGCCCTGCTTGCTGCCCACCAGCCACTCCCATTCCACGCTGCCGCCTCCATCAGCAGAGGTGGGGCTGGGCCTCCGGGCTCCCTCCCCTGCCTCCTCCCACCCACATTCCACTGCTTTGCTGCTTCTGCTGATCAGAACTGGGATGCACAATATTCTGTTGTCACCAATCGCCTGTTGCTGCTTTTGGGCAGGGTCGCCCTTTCCTCTGCGTAGCTAATTACGACTTTAGGACACTGACTGTGATGCCATGTCCAGAGTCACCCAGCCCTAGTGCTGACGGGAGGCCCTCCTCTCACATGCTCCTTGGCTAACTCCAGTCCCCTGTACCACACTCGTGTACTGGGGGGCGGGGGCTGGGGCCTCCTCTCTTGCCCTTCCTCCCTCCTAGGGGTGTGCGATGTCTCCAGCAGGCTAGGCCGAGGCTCCAGGAGAGGAATGCTGTGCTCCTGCTCTGCTGCCCTGCTTACGCTGACGCTGACGGGCTGGAGCGCGGGGAGCGCGGGCGGGGTCCTCTCCCTGTGGAAGGCCTGCCAGAGGGATGGTGTGTTACTTCTGCCACCTGTTGCCCTCTCTTTGCAGCCAGCAGAGACTGGAGAGCCCAGAGGGCAGGACTGCTCTGGGCGGAGGGGCCCCCAGAGGAGAGGGGCCCGAGCCCCCAGGCCAGGCACCACTGAGCTAGGTGAGCACGTGACGGGGACTGGGCTAGGCCTGGGGGGCCTTTCCTGACCCTTGGCCAGAGCCCACGGAGTCACTGCCCTCTCCCCACCCATCTGCATAGCCCCTCCAAGGAACCCTCCAGAAGTGCTGGCTTACCAGGACCTACCTGTCAGGATCTTTGTGGCGCTGTTTGACTATGACCCTGTGTCAATGTCACCCAACCCTGATGCTGGAGAAGAAGAGCTACCCTTCCGGGAGGGTCAGATCCTGAAGGTGACCACCTCTGCGTCTGGGCCCAGAACTCCAAACTGGCTAGCCAGGTCCTCCCTCCTCCCTCCCTTCCTCCACTGGTGGTGCTGTGGTGAACACGGCTTCTAGAGCCTGATGAAGTGGGTTTGGACCCTGACTCTGCCGCTTCTAGCTGTGTAACCTCGAGCAGATTACCTAAGCCCTCCGGGCCTTAGTTTTCTCATTGGTAAAATGGGGATACTTGTAGTGTACCTACAGGGTTGTTCGTGGATTAAACGATTCAATGGACATAAAACACTTGAACTTCCTGGCACATGGTCAGCACGATACAACTGTTTGCAGCTGGCATTACTGTTTTTATTATTCCTCAAGTATTGATCGGAGGCTCCTTGCTAGTGCTCTGAGGCGAGGGACACCCAGTCTGCGGTAGATAGAGGGGGATGGCCGTGTAGACAGTGGATGAGTATGGTACAGAAAGGGCTGTTTTCTCTTATCTCTCTGGCCCCATTCTTTGTTGTTTTCCCCTTTTTCTGTTCCACAGCCTACAAAAGGGAGAACATTCTTCTGTAGTTCCCAGTGGGGTGTTGCCAGGGTTCAGGGCCTGGGGCACAGGGAGCGAGCCCAGCTGGCTTCCTGAGACAACTAGTCTTTGCCTCCAGGTGTTTGGGGACAAGGATGCTGATGGCTTCTACCGGGGCGAAGGTGGGGGCCAGACAGGCTACATCCCCTGCAATATGGTGGCTGAGGTGGCTGTGGACAGTCCTGCGGGGAGACAGCAGCTGCTCCAGCGGGGTTATTTGTCTCCAGATGTTCTCGTTGAGGCCTCAGGTATGACTTGCTGCTGTCCCTTCCCCAACTCCAGCTACCCCAGCTCCAACTCCACTGCACCCTGAGCGATTGGTGTGTCTGGGGTGCTCCAGTTACCCAGAGTCTAGCAGAGCTGCTGGGGCCTCGCAAGCCACACCTGCGGGCTGGCCACATGGGGCAGGAGTCTGTTGCTGACGGGATGGACCTGTTGCGAGAGTACAAGGATGCTAGCCATGAATTTGGGGTCCTGGAGGTCGGGTGGGGCTCTTGTCAGGGATGGGAGATGAATGCCCTTAAGAAACAAGCTCAGGAACCCTGGCCAAGCCCTGAGAGGAGACTCCAGAGTCACTATCCTATCCCCACACCTCCCCTGCCTCAGTTTCTCTCTTATATATACTTGCCTTCCTGGATCAGGGAACGGTCCCTTTGTGTACTCCACAGCCCGCACAGCTGGGCCTCCTCCCAAGCCCCGCCGAGCCAAGAAAGGTGGGTAAGACCCCATTCTCCCTCGGGCGCCTGAGAGGATGTGTGCGGGTGGGGGGGTGCTGCTTGGCTCTCGGGGGGACACCTGTGGGTTTTGAGCAGGTAAGGGGGATCAGTGCAGACCTTTGCCCACATCCCCTCCCCCTGGGGGAACTTTGCTCTGGTGGGTATGGGGGATGGTTTGCAGAGACCTCTGTTCCCAAAGCCACCTGACTGTGGATTCTGTGCAGTCTGGACACGTTGTCTACCCTTTCTGGGCCTTAGTTCACTACCAAACCAAAGGGTTGGGCGGCTGTGATCTCTGAGCATTCTTTGTGTCAGAGTAAGCATCCTGCCTGCCCTTGCCGCCCCAGCTGGGGGGATGAGGGCGGGGAGGGACGGGCTCATGGGCACCCTCTTTTCACAGCCGAGTCGGAAGGCCCCACTCAGCCCTGTCCAGGTGAGGGCCATCCCTGGGCAGGGGAGATGGGGCAAAGAGATGGGATCGGTGGCCCCTCTGGCCTCTCGGGGGCTACAGCGGTGGGGAGGTGGTGTTAGCAGGTCAGCAGGGGCCCAGGGGAGAGGATAGTACAGGGTGGGGGGTCTCGAGAGAGTCCTGAGTCTTCTCCCCCTCCCTTGAAGGCCCCCCCAAGCCGATCCCCTCTTCTGACCTGAAAGCTCCCCGCTCCATGGTGGCTGCATTTGACTACAACCCCCGGGAGAGCTCCCCCAACATGGACGTGGAGGTGAGTCGCCTCAGATAGAGCCAGCGAAGGGGGCGGTGGCAGGGCCTCCTGGGGCCTGACGCTGCTTCTCGCTCTCCACAGGCAGAGCTGCCCTTCCGGGCAGGGGACGTCATCACTGTGTTTGGGGGCATGGACGATGACGGTTTCTACTATGTGAGAACACTGTGGGGGAGGATGCACCGTACCCCAGCTCAGCAGCCCTGCAGGGGGAGCTCTCCCAGAGCTGGGCAGGGGCATGGGCAAGAGATCCTGACGGAAGTCTGGGGGAATGGGACAGGTCACCTCCTTTGACAGTGATTTTGGTCCCAGGCTGTTTCCCAGGGGCCTCTTTCCTGGTCTCAGCCTCACAAGCCTCTCCTCCGCAGGGGGAATTGAACGGACAGAGGGGCCTGGTTCCATCCAACTTCCTGGAGGGCCCTGGGCCTGAGGCAGGTGGCCTGGACAGGGAGCCCAGGACACCTCAGGCTGAGAATCAGGTCAGTGGGGAGCTGGGCCCTGAGCTCAGCACTGTGGTCTCCACCCTGCTTCTGTGGTGGGGGGGCCAGGCCAGTGTCGTGAGAGGGGTGCGGCTGGGGCGATAATACAGGTCAGAACTGTGCCCAGGGTGGAGCTGCTGAGTTACCGCAGAGGGGAGTCCAGCCAGACAGCTCTCCCCACAGTGTGTGCCCCTCTCTGCCGAGGGGTGATAGCCGTGACCCTGACCCCAGGCCCTCTGCCCCAGCTGCCAACACCCCAGGGCTGATGCAGGTGAGGGGCCCTGTGGAAAAAGACCCCTCTGCTCTCACACCTCTAGCCAGCCAGCCCCTGCATCAGGCTCCACCCGGCTGGTGTCCTTGCCTCCCAGGCGCCTTTGCAGCCAGTTGCCCAGCGGGGCCCAGCTTCCCGGGTCCTTCCCCTTGGGTGGGGTGGAGTGCAATTAAGCTCCAGCCTCAGAAGGCAGGGAGAGGGTGAGGAAGGCCCGACCAGAAAACCCAGGGCTTCCACGTGCAATAGGTCTAAATGCAAAGGCCATGCACAGTGGGACCCGCCCCTGCACCCTGGCCACCTGGTGACTGGGAGGACAGCGTGTGGGTCTGTCGGTAACCCGTCTCCTCTCTTTGTTCCCTGTTCTCAGAGAATGAGGAGGAGAAGAGTCCAGTGCTAGATGGAGATAGATATATGTAGAGAGAGCAACATGTAAGTGGGGGGAACGGCCCCCTCTGTCCCATGCGACCCCCACGCCCACGTAACCCTATCAGATGGTGCTCCTTTGTCTCAAGTGCTGGAGCTGACCTAGCTTCTCCACCTTCCAGGGAATGGGGAGGGAGATCCTGCCATGAGCCAGATATTTGCATATAAGATCATCCCTCCCCCTCGCTGCTCCTCTTGCCTTGCCTTTACCCTGGGCAGTACCAGTTGTGATAGGATTACATGTCATCTTCGTGTGTGATGTCCCATATTAGCTGGCGCCTCCTATCCTATAACACGTGTGGCTTAGAGAACATCGTGTGACATCCATTTTATGAATCATCAGTGGTATTATGATACTACATGACTGTGGTGTTATAACGCTGTGATCATTGTTGGTGACAGGGTGACACTGTAATGCTGCCAGTACTAATAGGCTCCTCACCCTTGTCCTCTGCATCATGACCTGTTAGGATGATCAGATGAATGATTTTACTTCCAACTCTCAATTTTCTCTGCTTGGGGGATGAAAGTGGGATCTTGATTACTTGAAATCCATAGAGAACCCAAAACCTTTCTTTTCTGGGCTCAGAAACTCCTCCTTTTGTTTCCCCAACACCTCTATTCTTGGGATGTCGTCAGGGAGCCCTGGCCATCAGCTCTGGCTGATTGACAGTGGAAGCTTTGATCTCTGGGTCCAGCAGGCATCTTTGCGGGCAGGCCCCGCCACAACACCCAGGGCCTTGGAGGGGAGGGCGGGGGCCGCAGCTGTTTCCTGGCCTTGGTCCTGGTTGGGAGCCTGACAGGGTCATGTCAGGTGTAGCAGGTGAAGGCGGGGATGTGGGAGGCTTTCTGGTAGCTGCTCTGATCAGCCAACTCCCTGTCCTGAGAAGGGCCAAGGAAGGAGCTAGCAAGAGGAGGCAGGAGCCAGGAGGAGATGAGGTGGTGGACAAGGAGGCAGGGGCCTGGGTCCAGACCTCGGCCAAGTTCCTCTAAGGAGGAACTAAGGAGCACTGCCTGGGTGGGCCTGAGGCAGAGGGAGTGGCTCAGGGGTGCCAGTGGAGCGACGAGGAGATTCAGCAAGGGAGGAGATGCTACAGGGAGGGACGGGTGGCCTCCAGAGCTGGTGGTGGGGGCTGAGTGATGGGCAGCTGTGAGTCCCTGGCAGGCCTCCGTGCGGTCCTCTCAGAGGCCCTCAGGGGAGAGTCCAGATCTGTGTCCCGCAGAGTGGGCACTGGCTCCACTCCCTGGAGGCCTGGGGCACTGCCTCTGCTGGCGTGGTGAGCATGCTTCTTCTATGAGTGCTGTAGAAACTGCCTTTCCTGGAGGGGACGGCTGCTTCTAAGCAGTCCTTGTCCTTGCGCTCCCTTTGTTGGGAGGGGGATGGCATGTAGGAAGTTGAGGGCACCCACCCCAAGGGGGAGGTTTGAAGAACTCTTGAGCTCTGTCAGCCCAGCATCCTATAGGGAGAAGGGAAGGGGCTTGTCCTGAGATGCAGGTGAGCAAAGCAGAACAGAGACTCTGTATCCCATGGGACTCCCAGTGCAGTGCTCCCTGGGCACTGTCCCCCGACTGGGCTCTCTGTGCTCTGTGCATCGGGGTGGCAGTGGGTGGTGCTCTCTAGCGATGGGCTGTGGTCCTGTGACCTGTGAGGCTGCAGGCCCCTGAGGGTGCAGAGAGGAGTCAGGGGTGTGGCAGGGAGCCAGGCCCTGACTGCATCCCTTCTCTCTCATGTTCCAGGACTGGGTCAGCACAACACCAGGGCCCCTAGCGCCCTCAGGCTGGCCTTGTGCCCCCAGCCCTGGCAGCCTCCCCAGGATTGAACTGGGGCAGCCACAGCGCACAAGCAAGAAGGCGCAGGGTCTCCTTTCCAAGGGGAAGCAGCTCCTCAGGAAACTGGCCTCTGGGAAGAAGGAGTGACGCTGTGGCCCATCCTGCAGGCACAAGCAGCCCCCGGGGCCAGCAGAGGCCCTTGGATCACTGTCCCTCCTGTTCTGCTGAGTTAACACCGTGGCGCTTGATGGGAATCGAAGAGACTTGGTGATGGTCAGAGCTAGATGGGTCCTTAATGATGAACCCTCTAGATGGGCACCTTCCTCTTCCAGGAGGGAAAACTGAGCCCCACAGTGAGAGGGGAACTTGGCCGAGGTCTGGACCCAGGCTCCTGTCTCCTTGTCCCCCACCTCGTCTCCTCTGGGCTCCTACCACAGCTTGCTAGTTCCTTCTTTGGCCCTCTCACTCCCAGGACGGGGACCCTGGGGGGAGAAAGGGGCCTGTCCCCTCTGATGGCTCTGCCTGTCCTGATCACGTCTTCCTCCCCTGAAGGAAAGTTTGCACTGGATTGTCCTTGAGCCCCACCTGCGCGCGGCGGGCGGGAGCATGTATATATGTACATACTCAGTGCCTCAGCCCAGCTGCTCCATCTCGCTTCCACCGCTCAGGCCCGGGAAGGAGAAAGGCCATGCCAAAGCGGGCCTCACCCCCCCACATCGTGCTCCAGCCCTCCCTGCCAGGCCTCCTGGCCCCCTCCCCCCACCCGTGTGGTCCCTCCCCCAGAGACCCAGGGGGCCAGCGGGCAGAAAGCAGGAGTTGGGTTTGCCTTATTTTGCTCATTGGATTCAACTTCTCTTTTGCATCATTTTCCTCTGGCCCCTGTCAGAGACCAGGGCCGGGGACAAGGACAGATTTATGCAGCTATTTTCATACATTCCCTGTTCAGAGTGGGGTGGGGGTTCTCCACCCTGCCCATAACCACCTCATGCCCCACCCTCAGGCTGGGTGAGTGTCTCTTTGCATGTTTCCTTTGCTGTGGTGGGAGATTGTTTGGGCCCCCACCTCCACCTTGGTCTCCAGGGGTGTGGAATGGTGGGGGCAATTGTTTAAAAAGACATTTTATTATAATAAAAAATCTATTTTCATAAAATCTATGCTGGCCTCTACCTGGGCAAAGGACTTCTTGGAGGGGTGCGTCATGCTGGGCTTTGGACTCTTGACGTTGGAACCCAGAAGTCACATCCAAAGGGCGACTGGGGCAAAACCTAGTCAACACCAACAGCTTTTGAGTTCCTTTTCCTAAGAAGAAAGTCTGGCAGCTTCCCGAGCCCCTGGTCACAGGGCCACGTATTGGGGTTGGGGCAGGGCTGGGCAGGGAGAAAGAGACCTGGGAAAGGGGACGGGGAAAACACCAAGAAAGGCTCAGTTTCAAGGTGGTGGACCGAGCACACACTGCACGCTTTCTTCCCCCTTACAAATGTATAGAAATGGTGGATGCGAGAGGAACAGGATAGACAAGCAAACAAACAGCATACATAGTTCCATCTGAGGGCAAGACAGGAGACTCTCAGTAGGCTAGAAATAGCAGGATCCCGGGAAAGGCAGAAAACAGATGGGAGTCCATACTCAGAAACCTCAGAGCTGGGCGCACGTGGGAGAGTTCCACACATGGCTCCCAGCCTACAGGTGGTGCACGTGGGCAGAAGAGACCCCGGGGGAGGGGGGTATCGACAGTGTGATTAGTTGTTCTTAGTGGGCCAGGTTGACTGACAGTCGCGCAGTCTCCTTCTCCCACGGGCCAAGGGGCAAAGGTGAGGTTGTCTGCCCTTAGATGAGAACAGTGGGGGAGGCAGCTCAGATCAGAGACCAAGTAGTACTTTAAGTGTCTGGTGACACCTGGCAGAAACAGGAAGCATCGCTGCCCAGGTGAGGAGCCAACACGCTGAAACAGCCCTGACAGCTGTTCCCACCCAGCTGTCCAGCAGGGACTCCTGACCACAGCAGCCAGGACACGAGGAAGACAACAACCCTTTGAGGGAGGCCGATTCCATCAAGGGAGACAATAAATGGGAATGGGAAAATATATACCTGAGTCAATAAAACATTAGGGGAGAACTTTAAAAAGACTAGTTATTGTTAGAGAGATAAAAGAAGGAACTGTATATGTGCAACAAGAACAAATAGTTATGAAAAAGATCCTAACAGAGATCCTGAAAGCTAAAATATGTATATATATTTTCGTTTAAAAATAACTTAAGATATGAGTGAAAAACATATGATTCATAGCTGGAGAAAATTAGTAAGCTTGGGGCCAGGTGCAGTGGCTCACGCCTGTAATCCTAGCACTCTGGGAGGCTGAGGCGGGAGGATCGTTTGAGCTCAGGAGTTCAAGGCCAGCCTGAGCAAGAATGAGTCATTGTCTCTACTAAAAAATAGAAAAAATTAGCTGGGCCTCATGACACATGCCTGTAGTCCCAGCTACTTGGGAGGCTGAGGCAGGAGGATCGCTTGAGCCCAGGAGTTTGAGGTTGCTGTGAGCTAGGCTGATGCCACAGCACTCTACTCAGGGCAACAAAGTGAGACTCTGTCTCAAAAAAAAAAAAAAATTAGTAAGTTTGAAATTCGAGGTAAGAAGTTCTCTCAGAGTGCTATACAAAAGGATAATGAAATGAACACCCAAAAGAAAAGTTATACGTGGAGGATAGAGTCAAAAGTTTCAACATCTATTTATAAGAAGATGTCTGAGCAACGCTCACCTCCAGTAAAATGTTAGGTAGGCGTGGCCGTGGCCAAAGCAGATAGCCTTGCTTTGTTCCTAATATTAGGGGACAGCATAGAAGAAATAATGGCTGTAAATTTTCTGGAACTGAAGAAAGAGACAGATCCTTAGATTCAAAGGACTCACTGCATGTTTAGCTGATAAATAAATTAGGAGTATAGAAAAAAAGGAGAAGCAGCTCAACTCATTTTTGTGAGACTAGTACAACCCTGTCACCAAAACTAGACACAAACAAGGTAAGAAAATAATATGACAGATTTATCTTGTTTATGAACACAGAAGTAAATATCCTAAGTGAAGCATTAGCAAATTAAATATACATTATGATGAGTAGTATTTATCTCAATAAGGCAAAAATGTTTCACCCACCATTTTTATTATTAAATCTGTTAATTCTATTAATATCTATTAATAAAATTCACAACTTTAAAAGATCAAAGGAGAAAATCCATTGATCACTTCAAAAGATGTTGAAAAAGCATTTAATAAGCTAACGTTTTCAAATACCTAGCAGACAAGAAATATAAGGAAAATACCTTAATTTGATAAGGACACCCCCCACACAAGTCATGTGGAGTCATGTGGAGTGTGTTTATAACTTACAGAGAGGCAGGAATGGACGACAGAAGCCCAGGCTTCATTGTGAGCTAGTTCCCTAAGGCTTAGGAAAGGTGCCCAGGGTGAATGGAACCTCATCTCCGTGTGCCCCACCTGCATCGCAGTTCAGGGGCCCTGGGTTTTATACCTCAGGGGCACTGTGACACACTGGGCTAAAGTGTTGAAGGACATCCCGTTTCTATGGGAGGACTGGAACAGAGGGGGCTGTTCTAGTCAGTTCCTCCCTATCTCAAGATGTTGTATTCCCAGTAATTTCTACAGTTCTTTTTTTAAAAGACAGAGTCTCGCTCTGTTGCCCGGGCTAGAGTTCAGTGACATTAGCCTAGCTCACAGCAACCTCAAACTCCTGGGCTCGAGCAATCCTCCTGCCTCAGCCTCTGGAATAGCTGGGACTACAGGTGAGCGGGTACCACCACACCTGGCTAATTTTTTTCTATTTTTAATAGAGATGGGGTCTCGTTCTTTCTTGCTCAGGGCTCAGGCTGGTCTCAAACTCCTGAACTCAAGAGATCCTCCTGCCTAGGCCTCCCAGAGTGCTAGGATTACAGGCCTGAGCCACTGCTCCTGGCCCTACAGTTATCTTGAAACTACAAAGGAGAAAGGGAGAAAATTGGGCTGGTCCAAGGCCACCTGGAGAACTGCGTTACAAAGAAAAAACCTAGGATGAAGAAATACAATTGAGTTTTGTATACTGACCTTACATCCTACAATCTTGCTAAATTCACTTGTTAATTCTAGTAGCTGTTTTTGTAATTCTTTGGAACCTTCTATGTACACAAATATGTCATCTCAGAATAGAGATAATTTTGTTTCTTCCTTTACGATTTGTATGTCATTTATTATTTTTTTTCCTTGCCTATTACACTAACTGGGACCTCCAATACAATGCTAAATAGTCACGGTGAAAGCAGATATCTTTGCTTTGTTTTTAATATTAAGGTGAAAGCATTCAATTGTTCATCATTAAGAATGATCTTGGCTGAGTTTTTTTGTTTTGTTTTTGTTTTTATAGATGCCTTTTATGAGGTAGAGGAAATTCCTTTTTTTCCCTAGATTGCTGAGAGATTTTATCAAGAATAGATGTTGAATTTTGTCAAATGTTTGTTCTACATCTATTAAGGTGAACACATGCTTTTTTTTTCTTTAGGCTGTTGATAAACTGAATTAAATTGACTTTCAAAAGTGGAAATAGATTTGCATTCCCAGGATAAACCCCAGTTGGTTATTTTTTTAAATATATATTGCTGAATTCAATTTGCTACTATTTTGTTGAGGAATTTTGCATTTATATGCATTATAAATGCAAGATATTTGCATTATCTTGTTCTGTCGTATTCTTTTTTTGTAATGTCTTTGTCCAGTTCTAATATCAGAGTACAGCTAGCCTCAGAAAATGAGTTGGGAAGTTTCCATCATGCTCTATATCCTGGGAGAGATTGTGTAGAACTAGTATAATATCTTTCTTAAATGTTTGATGACATTTGCCAGTGAAGGCATCGAGGCCTGGAGTTTTCTTTGTTGGAAGGTTTTTAAGCTATAAATTCAATATTGCTAACAGACATAGGACTATTAAACATATCTATTTCTTTTTGAGTGAGCTTTTATAGTTTGTTTCAAAGAATTTTTCCCTTTTATTCTAGTTGTCACATTTCATATTTGTAATGTGTGTAAGGTCTGTGTAATGCTCCCTCTTCCATGACTGGTATTTGTATGTTGTCTTCATTCTACTTTTCTTGGTCAGTTTAATTAGAGGTTTATCAATTTTACTGCTCTTTCAAAGAACTATCTTCATGGTTTCATTGGTTTTTTTTCTCTGTTATTTTTCTCTTTTCAATTTCATTAATTTCTGCTCTTTCATTCATTATTTAATTTTAACTTCTTATCTTTATTATTCTCTTCCTTCTGCTTGCTTTGTATTCAATGGTCTTGTTTTTCTTGTTTCTTAACAAGGCAAAAGCTCATTGACTTGAGACCTTTTTTTTTTCTAATATAAGCATTCCATGTTAGGAACTTTCCTCTAAGCATTGTTTTATCTGCATCCATGCACAAATTTTGACATGGCGTGTTTTAATTTTTACTCAGTTTTCATTTTTTAAAGAAATTTTCTTTGAGTCTTCCTCTTCAACTCATGGGTCATTTAGAAGTGTGTTGTTTAATTTCCAAGTGTTTGGATATTTTTCTGTCTTTCTCTTATTGTTTTCTAGTTTGATCCCATTATGGTCAGAGAACATACTTTGTATGATTTTAATTCTAAATTTGAGGAGGTTTGTTTTATGGCCCAGATGGCCTCTTTTGATGTACATTCCATGTGTACTTGAAAATAATGTTTATTCTGCTATTATTAATATCAGGTGGCATTTTGTATAAACATAAATTATTTCTGTTTGGTTGATGTTGTTGTTTAGTTCTTCTATATCTTCGGTGATTTTCTCTCTCTTAGTTCTTTTTTTTTCCTGTCCACACAATTTTTATGTGTTAGCCACAATGCAAGAAATGTCTCATGAGGCAAAAAGTCATCCACAATAAATATTGATTACATTTTTCTAAAATGATACAAACATTAACTCTTGTTTGAACAGTGATGCTATGTTTCTTCTCATGGCAGTTTCTGCATTCACTTTTTAAATAGATAAATAAGGTCAATTTCATTCCTTCTTTCCTCTGCTGCAACTAGCATAACTGCTTGCTGCATTCATTTTTCTTCCCAGGTGTTCACGAGAGGTTTCTACCTTCAAAGTACAATGGGTCAGATTACTTTATATCCCTCATCTATGCCGTACGTACAAGCCAGAGAGGCTGATGTGCTGGCCTCTGACCTTCACAGCACACTGAGAGGAGGCAGCATTTCATAAATAAAGGTACATTGGGCTAGTAAACAGTCAACCAGAGTTCTTCTGTCAAGAAACCTTGGCAAGTTTCTTACTATGCTTAACTTCATTTTTCTAATGTGTGCAGGGATATTGTTTAGCTGAACCATCTCCAAGGTCCCAGACACTCCTAAAATCTTTGATTCTAATTTTAATTTGTTCAATTCTATTGTTTATCAATAGAGTAGACAAGGGGATATTAGAATTTTGATTTTAGTTTGTATTACAAGAATATTTCATTGCCATAAGTAAGTAAGCTTTTCTTTCTGACAAAAATCAAAGTTCCATATCCCTGTTAGTTATTATTTATGAAGGATCATAGCAGTAAAAAGAAAAAGATGAATAAGTTTAGATATTTAGATTTTAGAGTACACTTGCCTTTTGATCTGTTGACACTACAAATAAGAAGAAAGAGAAGAAATTAAAAACCTCTTTTCACCAGGCTGAATTATTTTTCTCTGGGATGTGATACTATAATGTAACAGATCTTTCATTATTTGACATTTAAAATTTTTTGAAGATTGGATGAAACTCCTCCTCTCTTTTATTTCTTCACTCTCTCTCTCTTTTTCTTTTGGAGACAGAGTCTTGCTCTGTTGCCCTGGGTAGAGTGCAGTGGCATCATCGTAGCTCACAGTAACCTCAAACTCCTGGGCTCAAGTAATCCTCTTGTTTCAGCCACCTGAATAGCTGGGACTACAGGCGTGCACCACCATGCCTGGCTAATTTTTCTATTTTTAGTAGAGCTGGGGTCTCGCTCTTGCTCAGGCTGGTCTCAAACTCCTGAGCTCAAGCCATCCTCCTGCCTCGGCCTCCCAGAGTGCTAGAATTATGGGCCTGAGCCACTGCGCCTGGCCTATTTCTTTCTTTATTTAAAGATCTGTTTCTATATAAAATGCACTATGAAGGAATAGGGCAGCATGAATGCTAATGCTCAGTTTCAGAGGAGTCATTAGAATATCAGGCAAGGACAGAACCAGGCTTAATACCCAGCATCCTGTATGCTGTGCTTGTTGTCTCGCTTCTGGATTTGGGTAATTTTTTTTTTTTTTTTTTTGTTGAGTCAGAGTCTCACTTTCTTGCCTGGGGCGAGTGCCGTGGCGTCAGCCTAGCTCACAGCAACTTCACACTCCCGGGCTCAAGCAATCCTTCTGCCTCAGCCTCCCGAGTAGCTAGGACTACAGGCATGTGCCACCATGCCCGACTAGTTTTTTATATATTTTTAGTTGTCCAATTAATTTCTTTCTATTTTTAGTAGAGACAGGGTCATGCTCTTGCTCAGGCTGGTCTCAAACTCCTGAGCTCAAACAATCTGCCCGCCTCGGCCTCCCAGAGTGCTGGGATTACAGGCGTGAGCCACGGGCGCCCGGCCTAAGAGTGAAGTTTTACATGGGCATTTATAGGTACAGTGATCGGTTGCCAGGGGTAACAGATTTACATAACAACAGGTAGTTCCTCTTAGGTTAAAAGTTTTTCAAAAGACTTCTTCAGATCCCTTAACT
>CAUYSK010044336.1:0-13921 GCA_963575035.1 Avahi laniger | reverse complement strand
AAAATAATAGCCTCCAATTATTGAGTATTCAGCCACATACTGTGCTAAGAGCTTCACCTGCATTAACCACTCTTTATGCTGACCCGTGAGGATGGTCAGCAAGCGGACATCTGTTGACATTTGCCCACCAGGCACCCATTTCCCCATAAGGAACTACCCTTCTACCACCTTCAACCCTGGGATCCAATGAAGCCCCCCTCCACCACTAGGCCAGTAACCCAGGCCTGAACAGTCAGCACATTCTACCACCTTGGCTGAAGTGATTGATCGAGGACTGGGTACATAACACAGGTAAATCTGACACATCTCAGTTTGGGACTTTTATTGGCACTATCGAGACATAAAAACTGTATGATAATGTAAATCTGTAGGTGCCATGAGCTGCTACATGGAACTAGTCAGTCTGAGAACAAAACCAACACAGGAGAGACAAAGCCCAAAGGTGGGGGCCAAGGGAGGCAGAATGACAGACACACACAAACCCCAAGTTCTATAATGTAACTTGAGCCCCTGAATCTAGCCTTACATGAAGCCACAGCTTATCAGTGGAATTTTTAGTTACACAAATTTTCTCTTCCATTTAAGCCAGCTTGGCTTAGATTTCCATCACTCGCAATCTAGAGTCCTCATCAATAGAATATTATCATCCCTACTTAACAAATGAGGAGTCAGAGGCTCAGAGAGGATGAACAATCTGCAAGTGTTTTAAATTAACAGTGTAAGGTTTTAGGGGCGCTGCAATGGTAGTGTGCACTTAGAGCAGAACCAGCCAGTTCAATTGCTCAGAGCTGATCTTTCTTTTCTCTCCACCCAACAATGTAAAGGCAGAAACAGGTAAGTTGCCTTGCCATGGTCCCTTCCCCTCATGGTGAGTTTACTTCTTGTTTAGCTCTACACTGAAGGGATAGCCACTCGGAGTCCCAGCTTTATGCAGGGTCTATTAAACTCTTCGGCCTGGGCACTGTCTTCTTTCCTGGCAGTGCATAAAAATGTTGCATCTTCCAATTGATGGCATCTCATACTGGATGAAATGTGGTTAATACTTATAACCTTGGGAAAATTATTTAATACCTTATATGAAATTTCTTTTGTTTGTAATTATCTCACCTGGGAGATGAGACCAAGTGTGAGCTTGAGTCTTATGAATTTCCCAAGAAACACACACAGTCACCTCACTGTAAGAAAGGCAAAACAAGTCATCCTGAATGTGTTTGAGTTTAGACAGTGAATGTGTTTGGTTTGAAGTATACTACATTGAGTAAATGAGTAAGAAATGATTTATTATAAAATATTTAATTACTAGCATTATTTTTAAGCAACATAAAATGGTCGAGCTAATGATGAGGTCCCATTCCTCTAGGGGAATATTACAGGTACTACTATCCATTTGGTCACTTCTTGGTTTTGAAAATAGCCTCATCAGAATATAAGAGTACTTGTCCTCCCAGCAACGCAGTTCAGCTGAAGTACTGTGGGGCCAGGTCTGGGAAGAACCAGGAGAGGCAGGAAACTCAGCCTGGAAAGGTCAACTGGGGCAAGAAGTTCAACCATCTAAGACCACACTGGGTGTATCTCCGTCAAGGGCAAACTGAAGGTAAGGACAGAAAAGACAAGAATGTTCTTAGTCCTATCAACTTTTAAAGTGTCCCTTTATAATGATCCTGTGAAATAATTATTTCTATCAATGGTCATCTGGTATAGGGGGTTTAAGACAGTGGGTTCATTAAAGAGAGTCATGATCACAAACTCATTTAAGTCTCCTTGAACCTGTTTAATCGAAACGATTTTCTGCTACTCTCGATTACAAGCCGAGTTTCCGTGGTGACAGATTAATGACTGATCCACCAAGCCATACCACCTCTTTTGTCACCAGCCCCACTGCCTGAGCCAGCCACCGTTTTACCAATAAGCCCCACTTGCCCTTGAAACTCATTATAGCTGAGATATTAAGATCAAATGAGCAGATCGGATGCTCGCTGCCACCTTAGTTCTGTTACAGAGACCACCAAATCCCACAGAGTATGTGCCAGAAGGAAAAAGAACGCGTGCTGGTCCTTGCGCTCTTATTAGAATTACAAACTCAGGTCACTCTGCAGTAAGATAAATGCCAGCCAAGACATTGGCTGATTCTTTGGGCCTGCTAAAGGTAATTATCCTAAAGTTAAATGTCAGGGATAGTTTCATGTGTGCAAAAGAAAGAAAATGTCATGTTTGGTGTAAGCAACAATATTATTTTAATCATATCAGAAGCTCATTATGAGAAGAAGA
The DNA here is from genome assembly GCA_963575035.1 of Avahi laniger. Lineage (NCBI taxonomy): Eukaryota > Metazoa > Chordata > Mammalia > Primates > Indriidae > Avahi > Avahi laniger. The sequence goes on along the minus strand of CAUYSK010044336.1, from coordinate 11,653 downwards.
TAAGCCCTCGCATAGCACCCACAATGAGCTGTGTCCACCTGGCTTTTCATCCCACTTTGTCTTAACCTAAGGCTCTTCATGGATCGCCCTCACCCATAAGGCAGGAAAAACCTGCAATGCGACATCACTGAAGGTGCACACCCCACACCCACTCAGCTCCTGACTGGCTGAGGTGCAGCGTGGGAGGCTAGGTCAGATGGTCCATTCCAGCCCAGGCTCCGCCACATCCCAGCTCTGTAACGTGACCAAGACACTTAGCCTCCCAGGAAACAGTGGATGCTAATAATAGCACTTGTCCCATAGGACTGTGATGAATATTAAATAATACGTGGAAAATACCTTAAATAATGTCTGGCACACTAAGTGCTCCACAAATGTCAACTATTATCTATTTCTGCAATGTTTGAATCTTCTAATTACAACCAGTATATGTTACTTTTGTAAGGAAAAAAAGGCCCTTATTTTTAAGAAAAGAAGACAGAATAAGAAATGTGACAGCGTAAGTTAAAGGATTCCATCCAGCAGACAAGAGGTCACATGGAAGATATTGCATTTCTCTTGTTCGCCCTTAAAGCCCAGTGCCTACCCCATGGCAGACAGTCAGATTACGTGTTGCAATGAATGAATGTACAAATGGATGTGAGAATGAACAGCAGAAATTTCCTTACAGTAATGGTTATGGAAAGCCAAAGCCAAATCAGATTCAGAAAAATTAGGAGAATCTTGACCCCTCAGCCTCAAACCACAAAGGAGTTAAATGCATGACAGCTGGAGATGGAAAATTACTGTACAACTTAATGCAAACATCTGTCTTCTTCATCTCCTCCTCAATACTGTATTTGTGCAAACGTCCAGGCCTCCATCTGGCCAAAACATCCCAATTGCTAGTCCCTATAAAAGAGTAATAACCAAACAGACCACGAATACATTAGGAGCAATCATCTGAGTGTTGTTATGTTTCTCCTGGATCCATAAGTCCAGGCAACAACCATGGAGTAGTTCTGAAGGTTTTACTTCTGCAAAGAAGGAGACAGTAAGTATTTATGTACCTTGAACAACACGACATATTTCAACATGCTAAGTAGAGGCTGCCAGCTCATCTCTGGCAATGTCACAGCACACCCAACAGATAACATGGAGCACACATCTCACCACATTTATTTCGAAGTTGGCCCAATAACCACCACCAATGGCTACAATCGATTCTCTAAAAACAGCCCTTACATTTCAGTTTCCCAAGTTCAAAAATCACTTCTAAATCTCTCTCCCCCAAGTCCAACAAAATAACAAGTCAGGAGGAAGCAAAGAAGTTTTTTCATGAGTTTCAAAAATTGACAAGCATCATAACAATAATCTTGGGACACAGTCTCTTCAAAGTTATCAGTAGCTTCAACAAAACAATGAAAACAAGAGCAAAGAAGCTGGGGCTTTGTCAACCTCCAGCAAGGCCTAGCTCAGTGAAAATGATCAGGCTGGCTGAGGCACTGGAACACTAACTGGGGCTTTATCCGTTGTCCACTGAATAGCCAGTGTCTACAGAAACCTTTTACTCCTGGGTCCCAGGGGACTCAGGCTTTGTGATTATTTCACGTAAATGACCCGACTGAAGACACTTGGACTTTCCCTAAAAGAGTATCTGGTCTGAGTTTCGCAACATTTTAAAGAGGTTAATGACTTTATGTTTGAGCCACTGCTAGTATCAGAAGGCTCCATAAAACATATAAAATGGTTGATGATTTAAGGTGTTTGTGATTTTTTGAACACTTTTAGATGTTTGTAATGGTATGCTGGATCAAATTATCATTCAAAAAAAAAACATGCTGCTAAAAATATTAGTTTAACATCTAAAACTGCTTCAGAAACAGAAAAGCAGTCACTTGAACATAAAAGCTTTTCTCTTTTTGTTGCTATGCCTTGGACACTGCCCATAAGAAAGAAAAGAAATGAAGAAAAGCCCAGTTTTAAACAAATTTAAAGCTAAACAGGAATTAAGAATGTCATGCTTATAATACACCGAGACTAGAAAATCTCGAACAGGCACAAAAGCACAGACCTTTCCAAACAAGCACGAGTATTTTCAATCTGACCCAGCTGCCAGGAGAACCAAAGCACCTGCGAACGCAGCCCTGCACTCCCTGCCCAGTTCTCCCTTCTCTAGCAGAGTTTAGCATCTTCCCTGGTCCTCACCTCTAAGACACAATGATAGAAAAATAAAAACAAAACAAAACAATTATTTCTGCTCCAGGTGACTCCTTCATGGTTTGGGCATCTTTTTAAGCCACAGGCAAAGGTAGTCAAAGCAGGGCTTCTCAGTTCTGAGCAGAAAGGGGATACAGATGGTTATTAGAGCAGTTCAGGCATGGGGCAAGGTGTGGCAGGAGTCTCACTGGAGTTGGCGAGGGGAGCAGGGGGCATATCTGTTCCAAAAGTAAGGCCCCAACAATTATGTATCAATTAAAAATGTTTTAAATGAAATTATAATTTTTTAAAAAGTAAGGTCCCAAATAGCTGTGAATGTTCACTGAAAATGTTTGAAAGCCCCGTTCCAAGAGAAGTAGTCCAGTGTCATCTATTAATAGAAAGAGGAAGAAGAGGAACAGAGGGAAGAGAGATAAGTCAGGCTCCACCCGAGGCTATGGGTGCAAGTGCTTCCTGCCCCCTGGAAGGGGGCCTGGACAGGGTGCTCTTTACAAAGTGTAAGAAAACACCTGAGATTCATTCCACTTCTCAGACCCTCTCCCTGCAAGGGCTGGGGATACTGGAATGGAGCTGGGAGGAATCCAGTAGAGAAAGTTGACCCCACTCATACCCCACCTTGAAGAGTCTGTAAACCAAGCCCTGTGTCAGAACAAGGAGCTCTGCGCTATGGATCAAATTATCATTTTTTTAAATATGTGCTGCTAAAAATATTAGGTTAACACCTAAAACTGCTCCAGAAACAACAAAAAAAGCTGTGCATTTTAACATGTAGCTTTTCTCTTTTTCTTGTTAAGTCTTGGACATTTTTACAATATTTAAGGTGTCTCAGTGCCTGGAATTCCTAACGTTAAGTACCATAAACAATGGCACTTTTGAGTCCCCTAGAAGGGCACGGTCCCAGCCACCTGGGGCAGCCCTCTAAGGACCTGGCAGAAGCTCCCACAGCACAGAGGAAATGCCATCTGCTGGAAAGACTGCACCAGGTGTCTCTCGCCCCACATCCTCGGGGGCACACCTGGGGAGTGGCAGCCAGCCCTGGGGCAGAAACAGGCAGATACGTGCTTCCGGGCGCCCAGGAATCACTTTCTCCTTCCCAGGGCTCTCCCTGAGGAGCAGTCCTCTGCCACCCTGGCTACCCTTCAGGGCGGGGACCAACGCCACAGGCTTCCTGTTCCCTTTTACCTTCCCCCACCGACTCCAAGGGTCAAAACCGCCACACTCCTCCCCGACATGCTACCAGGCCATTGCATGACCCTCCCCCGCCTGCAACGCCTGACTCCCCCGTAGATGGGCTGGGCTCACCGGCAAACCTAACCTCTCCGGTAGGGATTCTTCCTACATCCCAGAGACGGTCCAAACCACTGCTGCCCCAGGGAGGTTCTTCTCCAGGGCTTGGCAAAGGCAACCACCACCCTTAGGAGAACTGAGAAGCTCAGGGAGCCTCTGTCCCCCCAGCTGCTCGTGGTGTGTGTCACATCTCAGTGCAGTCACCTCCCCCAGTCCTACAAATACACACACCTGGACCACAGGTAACAGGCAAGAGCATCAAGCCTTCAAAGTTCTCTTTAAAGTTCTTCTCAGGCAAGATGCAGCCCAGGAACCACGGACGGACAAGCCCCAGAGGGAGCCCCGCACCCGGCCCCCTGCCCGCCCCGCCTGAGCGCGCCCTCTCCGAGGGGGTCCCCCGGCCCGCTGGGACTGGCAGCGCCGCTACTCACGTCTCGGAAGCGGTTCCAGTACTTGTCGCGGTCGTACTGCGAGACGGTGCTCAGCCACTGGTCATTGTCCAGGAAATTGCCGCGGTTGGGGCCCGCGCCCCCGGCGAGCGCGTCCAGGTGCCGGCTCTCCACCTGGAGGAAGCACCACGCCGCGGCCGCCGCGAGCACCGCGATCGCTGGCATCTGCGGGGCGGGGACACGCGGGGCGGTGAGCCGCGGGCAGGGCGACGGCGAGCCCCGGCCGGGCCCCGGGCGTCTGAGCGCCCCGAGACCGGCCCCGCCGAGGAGGGGGAGCTCCGGCGGGGGCAGTCAGCGCTCGCGCACCTGCGGAGCCTTCGCTGACCGGAGCCCCCTCTCCCGAGCGGGGCTCGGTTACCAACGAAGAGGCTGCGTCACAGATTGGGGGCTGCTGTCAAACTACAGAGGACCCCTCTCACCCGCTCTCCGCGTGCCCACAGACCGTGCTCGCAAATCGGGGGCTTCGGCACCCCCTCCCCAAAACAGGGAGCCCTCGACCGCTAGCGGCGCCCCCGCGGACGGTGCCCGCAGCTCGGGGCAGGGAACGGGGCGAGGAGGGCTCCGAGCAGCGGCCCAAAACGACGCGGGGGTCTCCGGCCGCGGCTGAGGGAAGGGTTCCTCCCGCCCGCCCTGCGGCCTTGGCGGCTGGAGGGGCGCGGAGCTCGCCCCAGGCCCCGGCCCTGCCCGCCCCCGGCGGCCGCGGGGAGTCCCAACTACGCCAAGTTGGGGCGCGGGGCTCCGCGGGGCACGTACCGTGAGGGCCGGCCCGGGTCCCCGCGTCCGAGTTGCTCGAGCTCCCGTGGAGCGGTCGCCGAGAAGGCTGGGCGCCGGCGCGCTCCCTGAGCTCCTGCCGCCCGCCGCCGCCGCCGCGCGTCCGGCCGCTTTGTGAGCCCGCAGCGCTGTGGCTCCCCTCGCTCGCCGGCTCGGGCTCGGGCGCGGCGTCCGCGGGCGGAGGAGCCCGAGCGCGCGAGCCGAGGCCTCTGGCGCCCCCTGGCGGCCTCGCGCCCCGGCCAGAGCGCGGTCAGCCACGTCTGCCCGCCGCGGTGAAGTCAGCGCTCAGGCCAGGCTGGTGCGAGACAGCAGAGACGCCCGAGTTCGTAAGGCCAAGAAGCCGGCCAGCGTCGAGGCATTGTCAAAAGGAAGGTTGTCAGGCCACCCAGATCAGAATCACCTTGGGGGAAGCCGGGCGTGATGGCGCGCACCTGTAGTCCCAGCTACTGGGGAGGCTGAGGCAGGAGGCTGGCTTGACCAGGTGTTGTAGTTGTAGTTCTCCAGGATCGCGCCTGTGAATGGCCACTGCACTCCAGCCTGGGCAACAGAGCGAGACCCGTCTCTTAGAAAAAACAAGAAAGAATCACAACCACGTTGGTGGAGAGCGGAGAGAGAGAGCTTCTTTAAAAATGAGGATTCCGTGCTCCCAGCCCCTCCCCGCTCGCCGAAGCGGCATCCCTTAGGAAGGCCTCCAAGTCTGCGCCTTTAACGAGCTCGTGGTGCTCGTTGTGCGCAGGTGCTTGTTGTGCGCAGCAAAGTGTGAGAACCACTGCCTCGCCTTTCCCCGGTGCGTGAATTTCTGCACTGCCTGTCCCGGGCCGTGCACCCACCTGCCTCTCTGCACTCCCCATCCCGGGCCCACTGCTGTCCGTCCCTTCAGACGGCCCTTCTAGCTTCCGCTTCTGTCCTTTCTGTGTCCTTGTGTCCCCACGGTGGCCCCATAGGTATCCCCTGATGTCCGTTACTATCTTTCCCCTTGAGCACTGGCCCTGGTGCTAACAGCTGAGTTTTTCTTTGGGGAAGTGAGGGGAAAGAGGAGGATTAGACCAGGCTTTGGGGACAGGACACTGAGAAGCAGGAGGCTGGCCCTGCCTCCCATTACCCCCACCCCCATTTCCAAATACTCACACATGTTTGATTGAATAGGGCTGGAAGGAACTTAACACCTTCCTCTGCCTGAGGACAGGTGACGCTTACCTGCCACCTCTCTCTGTACAACTACACTCCATTCCCCAGACACCTGAGTGCTCTTTTAGCACATGTCTGACCTTACCCTCACCCCTCTCCCCTCAACACAAACTTAAGACTCTTCGTGATGCTTCCTGCTAAAGACCAAACTCCTGGCTGGAGCCCCCAGGCGCTGCACACCTGGCCCACCTTTCTGGCTGCCTCTCACCCTACTTCCTGCTCCTTCCCTGACTTCCTGGACAGGCTGGCCTTGGGCACAGACCCCAATGGAGATGGGCTCCCTCTAGCATTGGCATTCACTTCCACCTGGGCCACTGTCCACCCCACCCCCAACAGAAGCCTTGTCAAGTCACTCCTCTGCCTAATCATCCTCACTTCTTCAAAGAGACTTGCTGAGCCTGTGGACCAGGCCAGGACCCCCAGGGACACGGTCCTTGAAAACACTTCTCCCGCTGTGAGCTCACTGCACGTGCAATCACTTACCCCGGGTCTGCCTCCCCACCTGCTGGAGCTCCGGAGGGGCAGAGGCTGTGCTTGTCTTATTCGCTGGTGCTCCCCAGAGCCCAGAGCACATGCTCCTGGCACACAGCAAGTGCCCAAAAAATACTTTCTGGGTGAATGAATGAATCCCACCCAACCATGCCAGGAACCACACGTCTCAGCCAATACGCCAACAATAATGTGTGATGTGGTCTGTAGTAAGTTGTGCTGCAAATAATTTGGTTGCGAATAATAGTTTAATGTGTGGAAGTTGGTTATGATTTTTCTTAAGAACATCAGCAGAGCCATGGTTATCCCGACATTACTCTGACTGATTTGCATTCCTAGAAACGTTCTTGAAAGGGAGAGAGAGGAGTGGAGTCACAGCTACTATGTTGGGGACTCCACATCATCCATGGTTTATTTTATCATAGGAATGTTTTAGGTGGGTGTATCAGAGTGGGAGAGAGGTTTAGAAATGATGAAGAGAATGTTTCTTCTGTTCATAGAAAACCAAGTAAGCAGCACTTCCCCATTTCTCTGCCCAATTTGACAGCAAAATTTCAAGAGTTGTCCCCAGATGTCACGTTTGCCCCCTCACCTCCAATTTATTCTTCAGCCTGCTCCAATCTGCCTTGCATCCTCATTGACTGAAATGACATGGCACCATCAGCAGCCTCATCCAAGTACCCCTTAGTCCTCCCCGACTTGCCTCTGAGCAGTGTCCTCAGGCGCCCCTGGCCCCAGCCCTCCTGGCTTTCCTGCTCCCGGCCATCATTCCTGCTCCCGGCCATCATTCCTGCTTCCCACCGTCATTCTTGCTCACGTAGAGCTTCTCGGGGCTCCAGCCTTGGCCTCTGCTCTCAGCACCCAAACCCTTTCCCTAGGTGCTCATGTCGGGTCCTGTGCTGAGATTCTCCAGGTATATGTCCAGCCCTGAGGTGTCTGATGACTTCCAACTGTACCTCCAGCTTCACACTTGGCATGTCCTTGGAGGGCCTCGCAGGGATGTCACACATCGCCAGGCCAAAACAGAGGCCTGGATCTCCCTCCACGAACCTGTGCTCTCACTCTTCCCTATTACAGTAAATGAATCCCATCTGCACAGCTGCTTAAGCCAGAAACCTGCCAGTCATCTTCAGTGCCTCCATTTCCTCGCCCCTCACTTCCTGTCCATCGGCGAGCTGGTCCCTTCTACCCAGAGCCATGTTTCCCTCCACCTCCGTGGACGGCACCTCGTCCTCTTGGCGAGGTGGCCACTGCAGTGGCTGCTTGCCTAGCTTCCTTGGTTCTTTCCTTTCCCTTGCAACCCACTATCCACTCAGAGGTGAGGGTATCTTTTGAAAATAGAAATCACTCCCTTGCATAAAACCTTCCAGTGGCTTGCCATGACACTAAAACAAAAATTCAAATTCCTGTGACTGAAAAAGCCCTGCGCCATCTGGTCCTGTCTTTCTGCTGCTTCATCCCCTAGATTCTAGCCACATCCTTCACGTGGCTCTGCAAACAGCCCAAGATCTGCCCCCGCAGGCCCTCTGCCCACAATGTCCCCTGTCTGCTCTTCACAGGTCTGCTCCCTTCTTAGTGTTGTCAGATCTCAGCTCAGTTGTCACCACCTCATTGACGCCTCCCGTGACCACCCCTCTAAAATAGTCAATCCCCACCGCAGCCGCATCAATATTCCCTATGGTTATACCTGGTGGTTTGGTTGTTCCCTTAAGAGTATTTTGTTCCTTTGTTTCTCTTTCTTCCTCAGTTCAAATATTAACTCCAAGTGGGCAAACGTATTGTCTTTTTCACTCCTGTATCCCCAGGCTAATTGCAGAACCTGACGTTCAGTGGGCACTCAATAAATATTTATCCAGTGCTTGAATGGATGAATGTGGCAAATTCCATAACCCTTAATGCATCCTAAAGTGTGAAACCCCTAGCTGTCTAGAGCCATTTCTTTTAGTCCCCTTAAATCCTTTGTTCTGCAGATCCAAGCTCTGCTTTTCAAGGGGACCTGTCCCCAGTTTAATCAGAGGGCATCTGCTGTTGGCCAAGCTCCAACTTCACAACTGGAATCTTCCCCGTAACCACCCAGCAGAGTGGGAGCGGCAGCCAGCCAGAGCAGCGCGGGCAGGTGCGCGGTGCTGGGCCCGGCCTGCGCCAGGAGAGGACGTAACCTTGGAGCAGGCGCAGGGGCAAGGAGGCTGGGAGCTGGAGACCTGCCATCAGCTCCGCCAGCGCTCGAGGGGAGAAATGGCAGATTTATTCGGCTGTGGGAAGCACCCGGGAGCAAAATCAATACTGAGCCTTGGGGCTGTATTTCTGCTTTTCGTTGGCTTACGCACAACTATAATAACTCCTTGTTTTAACATAGTTCTTATTTCCAAAGAGCCCCACATGTTTTATTTGCAGTTTAATGGATCCTCAAACATGTGCTCCTGAGTTGTCTGAAGCAGATATAACTATCACCATTTTATGCCGAGGATAGGGGAACACAGAATGGTTAGATGAATTGCTGAAGGTCACAGAAAGAGGGAAAGTTGAATCTAGTAGCAGAAAGTTCTAGGTGTACGCCCCACCCCATTCAGGATACTATGCTGGCTAGAATGAGAATCACCCATCGGGCTCCACGCAGTAACCGAGGTGCCTTTCATGCTTACCTATCACCAGCCCCCATTTATTTTTAGCCACTAACTCGTATCTGCCTGCTCCGTGGCATCTCCGTTTCACTGTCTCACTGGCAATCTGAGCTCGGCACGTCCAAAACTGAAAGACTGAGTTGCATCCCCCAGTCAAACCTGTTCTGTGTCCCCACCTCGAGAAAACCACCACCGCTGCCCTGAGCCCTAGTTCATCCTGACCTCCTTCCAAGCGCCCACTTTCCACGGCTCACCCATCGCCCAGCCCCCCTTGCACCCACTCTTCCCCGCTGCTGGGCCTCTGGAGTCCACTCCCCACCACCTCTCGCCTGCACTCCACAGAGCCCTTGCAAGGAGCTCTGTCTCCTCCTCACCCCATGCAACTCTTTCTCCATACAGGAGCCAGAGCGGTCCTGTCTCAATGACAATGTGATCACTTCTCTCTACTTGCTGTCCTTCCTCTGCACTCGGGATGAAGACTGGGCACTGCGCCCAACTCCCTGTGCATCCCACTAAGCCCAAGGACCCCCAGCCCCCTGCCCCTCCCCCTCAGGGCCGTCCTTGCAGGGCTTCCTATAGCCTAGATGTCCCCCTGCCTGGCCACCCTTCTCCTGCCCAGCCCCTCCCAGCCTTCCAGCCACACCTTCTCCAAGTGCTCAGAAAAGGCTGCCCGACCTTCACGGCCTCGCACCCATCACGGTTGCATAACTGCTCACTGTCGCCCTCCCCCGCCAAGACGTGCAGCAGCACAAAGGTGCAGTCCAGGTCTGAGTCTGTCTCATTTGCTGCTGAACTCACAGTGCTCAAAAGAGCAGCTGGTACATAGTAGGTACACAATAAATATCGAATGAATCAGTAAATGCTCATAGCTCAATGCATTTATTTCCTTCCCTGCTTAGAAGTAAAGAAGCTCGGGGTTTATGCTGAATATTCTAATCCCCCATCACCCCTTGGATGGAAGATTGGGACGGTAAGGGAATGACACAACCTTCCCCCCCAGGCTACTCCGCTGTGGTTTGAGGGTGATGCTGGAATATACCCTGGCCCCACAAAGAGGAGTAATGAAATGGATGCATTTCTCGACACCATCGAAAACGGCTCACCCAGCGAGGCCTGTAACTTCTACGAACGCGTCAATTTTCGCTATCGATTACATGTATTCAGCAGGGCCGGCTCACTCATCTCCCCGCGTCCCCCACGCCCCAGCACATGCCTCCTTGTTCTCCTCTCCCCACTTAGAGCCATGGTGTGTGGGCGACCCAGACTGGGGGCAATTGATTTTAAACAAATGAATACCTCACAGAAATGAAAATAACCACCAGAGAAGCGCAACAGCCAAGCAACTACTCAGAGACGGAGCAGAAGATGCCGAAGTCCTGACCGCAGAGAAAAAAATCACGAGGACCACCATATTAGTAACATGGGCTGGCACGCGTGAGCACTTTCAACATGTCAGGCCTGTGTGTCATCTCATGTAATCCTCATGAGAGCCCCCTGTGAAGTAGGCACACGCTGCCGACGAAAGCCTTGCGTCCCAGCGCCGAGATACCACGTTTTGCGGATCACTCACTGAGTAAACGGGAGAGCCGGGGTTGAGCCAGGGACTACTCGATGTTAAAGCTCCCGCTGTGACCCCCACAGCACTCAGCCACACCGCCGCCATCCCACCGTGCCCTGGCATTTCCCCTGATGTCCAAGCCTTAGGCATTCTCTCCCCCTTGTGCTACGGGCCGAGACGGGAAACATGTAGACACCTGATCTCTGCTGGCTGAATAACAAGCCCTCTGAGGCTCAAAGACAATTTTCTTTTCTACTCTCAGAAAAGCAATCCAGGCCCCTTTTCTTTTTCTCATTAGCTTTGTGTTCATTTAAAGAACAGAAACGCACCCACACGTTGGCATCGGCCTCCATACACACTGCAAAGCATCGGGATAGGCCCGCAGGGGCCTCCTTCCCTCTCAGGGCCAAGGCCGGATGGTGCTTTTAGAGGATCTCACAGGGTGGGTGTAGTCTACACCTTGGGAAGTGGGATGTGGTGAATGCTGAGTCCACAGAGAGCTTGGTCATGCCCCCAAAGGACAAGTCCCTGCTTAGCAAAGACCCCAAGATAAAGAGCAAAATGGAGTCCCTTATGGAAGCAGATCTCCAAGAAGCTTTCAAGCTGGGCTGGAAAGAGGAGAGCAAAAGTGGAGCCGCAGGAGCCACACAGAGCCAGGTGGGCCAGGGAAACCCGACAACATGAATCCAACTATTAATAGTTTGCTGAGCCCCCAGAGATGCCCAGTCTTACTGCAGCATGAACTCAAAAGGATTTCTAAAATCACCCTGTGCACTAAATTGAACCAAACCAAACTTCCTGTATATGTCTCCTACCAAAACTTCTAAAATGAAATACAGATGGGTCAGCAAGGTCCTACACACTAAACTGAACCAGCTCAAGGCCCCAGGAACTAATGACACTAGACTAGAAAGGCATCAGCTTTTTATTATTATTATGGTGGCAAGAATTCTTAACATGAGATCCACTGTAACGGGTTTTTTTTTAATTTCAAAATATTACAAGGGTACATATGTTTTGGTTACATGGATTGCTTTTGTAATGCTTGAGTCAGGGTTAAAAGTGTACCCGTCACCCCGATAGTGTTCATT
>CAUYSK010044335.1:0-43260 GCA_963575035.1 Avahi laniger | reverse complement strand
CTGAACAGCTAACATCTTCTTTTTGATCATTGCCTTCACTTTGCTCTTTTTCTTTTCTTTTCTTTTCTTTTCTTTTCTTTTCTTTTCTTTTCTTTTCTTTTCTTTTCTTTTCTTTTCTTTTCTTTTCTTTTCTTTTCTTTTATTTTTGAGACAGAGTCTCGCTCTTTTGCCCGGGCTAGAGTGAGTGCTGTGGTGTCAGCCTAGCTCACAGCAACCTCACACTCCTGGGCTCAAGCAATCCTACTGCCTCAGCCTTCCAAGTAGCTGGGACTACAGGCATGCGCCACCATGCCCGGCTAGTTTTTTCTATATATTTTTAGTTATCCGATTAATTTCTTTCTATTTTTGGTAGAGATGGGGTCTTGCTCTTGCTCAGGCTGGGTTCGAACTCCTGAGCTCAAACAATCCAACCGCCTTGGCCTCCCAGAGTGCTAGGATTACAGGTGTGAGCCAACGCGCCCAGCCTTAAAGGTATTTTTTGATAAAGAGAAGCCCTTAATTTTAATGCAATTCATTTTATCTCTCTCTCTCTATATGTGTGTGTGTGTGTGTGTATATATATATATATATGTATAGACATATATATGCCAATTATATATATATATATAATTTTTTTATGAGACAGGGTCTTGCTGTTTTGCCTAGGGCTAGAATGCAGTGGCATCATCATAGCTCACAGCAACCTGAAACTCCTGGGCTCAAGCGATCCTCCTGCCTCAGCCTCCTGAGTAGTTGAGACTGTAGGCATGAGCCACCACATCTGGCTAATTTTTCTGTTTTTTTTTTTTTTTTTGTAGATGGGCTCTCACTCAGGCTAGTCTTGAACTCCTGGCCTCAAGTGGTCCTCCTGCCTTGGCCTTCCAAAGTACTAGAATTACAGGCATGAACCACCATGACTGGCCTCAATATATTTTTTATAGTTAATGTGTTTTGATATCTTGTTTAAGAAATATTTTTCTCACCGATGTCTAAAATATAGTCACTTATATTTTCTACTAAAAGTTATGATGAAGTTTGTTTTGGACATTTAAGTCCTTAAGGCATGTGAAATTGATTTTTGTATATGGTGTGAGGTAGGGATCCAATTTCTTCTTTTCCATTTGGAGAGCCAGTTTTCTCAGCAAAATTTGTTGAATGGTTCCTTCCTTCTGCTGATCTGACATTCCACCTTGGTCATAAACCAAAGTACCATAATGCATGCAAAGGTCTCTGTTTTATGGCATGTGTCATTTGGTCTGTACCTGAATCTACACCACATGTCTTAGTGGCCATTTAGGATAAGCACTGATATTGCTCATCTTGTTTTTCTTCTTTAGGGATATCTGTGCTACTTTTGATCCTTCACTCTTCCATATTCCTGTTTCATTTTTATTTTTCATCTCCTTTCTTGCCTTTTTTAAAATTTTTTTATTATTCTATTTTCTCACTCATTATCTTAGAACATGTACACTCTGTTTATATTCATTTAGTGGTTACTCCAGAAATTAATTTATCAAAGTTTATAAAACCACACCCTTCTTTATGTAAAATATAAAGATCTTATAATATTTTTTCCATTTTCCACCCTCCTAACTTATCTGCTATTGGTGTCCAGTATTTGTTTCTTTTTTTTAAGCTTTATGTGATTTTATTATTTTATAAACCATAAAACACGTATTTATCCATATATGTGTCATGATCTGTGCTCTTTATTCTTTCTTTCACATCAGACTTTCCACTTGAGGTTATTTTTCTTCTGCCTGAAGTATAACCTGGAGATTTGTCTTTAGTGAGAGTCCATTGATGACAAACACCTTTGATTTTTGTTTAAATAAAAACATTTTTATTTCATCTCATTCTTGGAAGATACTTTTACTGGGTATAGAATTCAGGTTCTGTCCTCATCTCTAGAATGGGGAAAATAGTAATTAGCTGGTGATGTTGTTTTTAAGATTAAATCAGACAAATGATTTAAAAAGTAACTGATCTACGTAAATGCTCAAAAATTACTAATGTCATTATCTGTATGGTTGCTGGCTGTTCTGAGGTGTCCCACTCTGGTTCTAAATATCCCTTCCCCTCTGTAAAAACTTGCATGTTTTCAGTTAATCAGCTCTCAGTTGCTATTGGAGGTATGAAAGCTTTGTAAACCAATTTAGACTAAGGTATGAACGACTGATAATACCCTCAAGGCTTACTTACTTCTGAGTAAAAATTACATTTTGAAAATGGATGCGGGATGGTTGTGATACAGAGAAATATTGTATTAGTGACATTTCAGGCACCATTTGGGAAATAAGTCTTTTTGTTGTTTGGAGAAAGGGCTTTTAAATCTGACCACACTGATTTCCAAGGCCAATGATGCCATCTTCTGTTGTACACTGGGCTTCCACATGCAGAGTCTCCTGATTTCTTCCCCTTGCCCATTGGCAAGGCCTAACGTGGCAGATTCCCTCCAGTGGGACCTATCAGGGCCAGCCCCTGCTTCTCCCCAGCCCCGTTCTCCAGGGGAGAAGAGGCCTAGTCTCACTGGAGTGGGGGCTCCAGCAAGGCTCCCTAGCAGGCGTCCTGGTGAACATACAAGGAAGAGGCAGCTCCCTGGGCTTCACTCCGGCACCATTGGCTTCAGGTGACCTTCCACACAGACCATGGCACCCAGTGGCACCACTGGAGTTGTGCAGCATGGCAGCCCTCCTTCCGCCCCTTGGCTTGGGATTCTACCCCCTGCCTCCTTACTCAGCAGGTGGACGCCGGGCGCGGTGGCTCACTCCTGTAATCCTAGCTCTCTGGGAGGCCGAAGCGGGCCGATTGTTTGAGCTCAGGAGTTCGAAACCAGCCTGAGCAAGAGCGAGACCCCCGTCTCTACTAAAAATAGAAAGAAATTAATTGGACAACTAAAAAAAAATATAGAAAAAATTAACCAGGCATGGTGGTGCATGCTTGTAGTCCCAGCTACTTGGGAGGCCGAGACAGGAGGATCGCTTGAGCCCAGGAGTTTGAGGTTGCTGTGAGCTAGGATGACGCCACGGCACTCTAGCCGGGGCAACACAGTGAGACTCTGTCTCAAAAAAAATGAATAAATAAATAAATATGCAGGTGGAATTTCCATGCTGCTTAAAGTAGAATACGTGAGAGAGTGTGAAGATCTAGAAACTATCCCATCTCCACTTCCTGCCCGTGCCTTGTGCTGTAGCCCAGTGAGTTTCAAAAGAAGTAAACCTGTGAGACCCTTTGTTCAAACTGCACTCTAGGTGGAACAGAAAATAGGTTGTCCCTGGGGTCCTCTTCAGAACCCTTACGGCTCCAAGCAGCACAGTTGGAGAGCAGCTGCAACAGCCCGATGGCTCCATGCACTCTCCCGACCTCCTCACGGCGTCACGAGGAAGTGCCCTAAGCAGCCCCGTCCTTCCCCCTGCAGCTTATTAACCGAAGAATGGGGCTTGACCACGGCCTTTTTGCTTACAAGTAGCGGGGTCCTCCTCTAAACTGGCTTAAGCCAAAAAGATGAGTTTATTGGAAGAGCAGAGGAGTGGGTCATAGAACACAAGGGCTTCACAAGGCCTACAGCCAAAGGGAACCGGGGCAGCCTTGTCTCTGTCTCTGTCTGTCTCTCTGTTTCTGTTTCTGTCTCTGTCTCTCTGTCTCCCTCTGACTTTGACTTTCTCTCTGTCTCTCTTATTTAGACCATCCGATTCCACTAGCATGAGTTCCCAGGTATAGACTCGATACATGTTCCTGGTTGCCAAGGGGCCAGATCCTATCTCAGAGATATCTCTCTAAGCTCTCTCTGCCTTCTGAGGTCTACATTCTAGGCCAGAGACAATCAACATTTTTCTGTTGCACACCCATGGCTGAGACCGTCACGGAGGGCTGTTCACTCCGGTGGGCGATGCACGATTCTGGGTGCCCTGGCTGTTACCTCCCCCACCTCACTTTCGTACGAGAAAGGAGATGGGAGCACCTGGGACTAAGAGTAATGTCCTAACAGATATAACCTTGAATCCTTTCCAACGTATACAATTAATTAAACCATTCGCAAATTTTGACATCTTACTGTCAGTAGTGAATTATTTACTCCACACTTCACAACTAATCCCTGCCCATCACACCCTGCCTGCAAATTCTCCCTCCACATATCTGAAGGTTCAGTACTACTGAAGGATGGGGGGATGGGTCCTGGTGCTGGCCTGTAAATATCGAAGCTTTGCGTGTTTTAAGGCACACATGGATGGGCCACATGTTTGTGTGTGTGTGTATGTGTGTTCGTGTTTCCAGACTGCCAGACTGCCTGGAAGAGGTTGGGGGCTCCCTGACCTCTGACGACTTCTCCTCTGGGTGCAGAGGGAGAGCAGAGCCGGGACATCAGAGCAGAGGGAACCGATTATAGTTTTTTTCCCCCTTCTCCTCCTTCAAGGAAACTCACTTTTAATTTCCTTTGTGATTGTCCTGCTTATTGCCAAATGTAAGCTGCTGGCTGGCTCCCCTTTGATTTCTCCTTCCAGTGAGTCTCCTGATATGTCCTTTCTGCCCTTCCCCACCCCCTTTCATTTTTACTGTTTTATATTTAGCCCCAGACAGTTGAGAAAATATGCAGTGTGTGCAACCATGCAAATCTCAACAGTTGTTTGGGATTGATTTTGAGCGCTGGGTCAGCAGCCTGCTGTCTCGGAGGCAAGGGGACCCCTTGGGATGTGAGCGAGGTAGGCTTGAGAATTAACAGGCATGACATCAAGGTTGGGGGACAGAGCAGACCCTGTGTTTGAAAATGTGAATTGAAGGGCCCGAAGAAGTCCTGCTCCTGCTGCTCCTGCCTCTCACGCCCTGTCACCGTGACTGAGACTGCCATTCATTCATTCATTCATTCATTCATTCAACAACTCTTCCTGAGCCCCTGCAATGTGTCAGATCTCCGTCCGGTGTTCGGTAAATGCCACGGCCCGTTCTCAAGCAGGCTTTCTCCTTTGTAGTGGCAAAACCCAGAGAGAGGGCTACCTGTACCCCTTTTGCGACCCGATGGGTTTACCAGATTTCTGGCTGCTGCTCGGTGCAGCAGGGTGGGGGTGGGCCATGAAAAGTTTTAAGGACGGGTTCGGGGATGGGAGGTCTGGAGCGCACGGATGAAGAAGGGCTGGGAAACTAGGAGGGAGCACGGGAGTGCAAGGCCCCCGGCAGGGTGTGGGGTCCTTGCAGTTAGGGAAAATTGAGGCAGAAAAGGCCCAGATAATTGAGTTGATCTCTTTTATTTTCATCGTGAAAATAGCAGGCTGAAGGCCAGCCCTGCTGGTGAGGGGTGAGAACCCCTTCCCTGCCCCCACGCTCTGGGTGTTCCTCGCTAAAGTCCCTTCCTGTCTCATGTAGCTGGCATCTTTCTTTGTTCACGGACCTCAATTATGTGTAGCGCGGCAGCAGGGAGGGCTGTGTGTGGAAAGGTCGGCCATATGGTGCCCCGTCTAGTACTGACTCGGCGGCCCTGCGGCCACATCTGAAGGATCCCTGGGCTTCTGGGTTTGGAATGAGCCAAGGCGAGTGATTGTACCTGGGCTCCGGGTGCCAGGGTCACGGTGCCACCTTCACCTAGCTGACAGCCTCTGAGGACAAAGGCGGCACCTATTGCCATGAGCGGCTTGTTCTCGGGGCTTGACCGGGAGCCCCTTGGAGCCTGGTCCCAAGTGAGGGCTCCGTGCCTCCCTGAGCTCACTTGAGCGCAATGGCTATTTTTAGGGCCCAGCTCTTCTCATGTGGTCAAACATGCTGGCTGGCCGTTTGCATCTGGCACTCAGAGCTGGGGCCCTGAGCAGCTAGTCGAGCTCCTGTGGCTTCCCCAAACCCACTGCCCTAGTTCTGTCTGTCATCTTCCTTTTGTTCTGCCTGCTTTGTCATCTGTCCTGGCACTGTTTCTCTGGGAACAGGAGAGACAAGGTCTCAGCAAACACAGTCTAGGAAGCAGCTACAGGAATAGTAGTGCGTTCATTTCCTAGGGCTGTTGCGACTAAGTACCGCAGACTGGGATGGCTTCACACAGCGTTTCTGAAGGCTAGAAGGCCAAGATTACGGTGTCAGCAGGGCCGGGCTTTCTTGGAAGGCTCAGGGGGAGACTGTGCTGCATCCCTTTCTCTTAGCTGCTGAGGTTGCTGGGATCTTTGCCGTTCCTTGGCTTGCGGCTGCCGCGCTTCTATCCCTGCCTCTGCTGGCGCATGGCCGTCTGCTCCCCTTGGCTGTCTCCTCTTCTTATAAAGACACCAGTCCTGCTGATAGAGTATGGCCTTATCTCAGCGGAACCAGTAACACGTGCAAGGATTCCGTTTCCACTTAAGATCACATTCTGGAGTACTGGGGATTAGGGCTTCAACGTGTCTTTTTGAGGGACACAATTCAACACGTAACCTACAGCAAGCAGAGTCCTCCAAGTGGCTGGAGACGGTGAGGGTGGATGTTCTGCCCCGGGGTGCGTGGATCCCTCCATTGTCCACACCCCTGGGGGGCTTGAGCCACGTGCAACTTGGGGATCCCCTTTAAGAAAAGGAATGCATGCTTAGGAATACAGAATTAGGCATAAAATGAATGCTTATTTAGAAAAATAAATTATAACAAAATAGAAAATTTTAAAAGCTGGAAAATGCCACAAACATCATGAAATCCTGAACAACGATGGAGTGGACGTTGGTGCTGCCCCATGTAGACACCTTTACCAGGAAAGGCTGGGACGCAGCGGGGTGGTTGGGGCTTGGAGGATTTGGAGAAGGCCCTGGGGGCAGTGGCTGTTTACCACCTGGTGTAAAGATTTTCTGCTTGAAACACTTCCAAGCCACACTGTGGCCATAGCGCTGTATGCTGGCTGCACCTCCGTGCTGGGTGTTATGCTGAAAGCACCCTGAACTCGGTCAGAGGCACCCTCTGTAAGGACAGCTCCTCTGTGCTCCCTGTGCCAGACTGTCCTCAGCCCGAGGGTAGGCCGGCGGGGCTGTGTGGGCCACGCTTGGTGGCATCACCATGGCTGCAGCTGATGGAGAGGGAGCCTGCCAGGGATGGGCTTACGGCCTTTTTATTCCAGGGGGAGGCAGTTCTGCAGTAGAATCTCTGAGAAAACCATCTTTCCCTAGGAAATTGACAGAATAGAAGTATAATTTAAACATGATGAGAGGAGGCAGGCAGGTCTTCATAGGTCAGACAGAACCAGGGCTTGATGTATTAGAAGAGAATCCAGGGATGACTGTTTCGCGGATGAAACATTAGCTCAGCCTGCCTGGCAGCGGCGGGCGGGCAGAGGGAGGTGAGAGGGGGCAGAGGGGGAGAGAGGTGAAGAGAGTGGAAGTCCAGCTTGGACTCATTCAGTGTTGGAGCTGGAAGAGAGTCTTACCTACAGATGGAGAAACTGAGGCAGAGAGGCAAAGTGACTTGCTTCATGTCATGTAGCTACCTATTTTATGGGATGGCTCACTTGAGGTTTTATATATGAGTTCTACCCAAAGTAGCTTGCGTAAAGGGGTTAATGTAATTACGATTGGGTACCCCTTGGGGTGATGTAGAAAGAGTGTTGGGCTTGCAGTCTTCTCTCACATGCCACTGACGAGAACCTGGTCACATGGTCACACCCAAATGCAAAGGAATCTGGGAAATGTGGTCCATAGTTAGGTAGCCATGCGGCCAGCTTACAGTGTTACTATGCTAGAGGAAGGGAAAGGGATTTTGGTGGACAGCTGGCATTCTCTGCCACAAGCTAGAAGGTGTGTGCAAAAACAAAAAAAATCTTCAAGGTTATAGTTGCTTTTAAGCTTTTCTAGGTTTCATTTGATTCAATGGCAGATCAATGGTGAGGTACTCCAGGGAACTCAGAATATGCAATAAGGGCAAGAAAGGGGGAAGATTGAATCGTGTGCTTATTAAGCACCTACTATGCCCAGCCCTGTGCCTTCAATTGAGGGAATATCTAGAAAACGATGTCATCACTCAAGTTTAGTTATTAATCTAAAACACACTTGGCAAATAAAGAACACCTAAACCATGTGTCTCAGACCAGGAATACAATAGAGATTCCAGAGAAAGGATCAAGGTGGGCTGGGATGGCTTGAGAAGGAAGGTCTCTGGCAAGATGTGCCCTTGAGTTGGGTCATGGGGATAAATGAGATTGGCAATTTTTTCAGTGTGGAATGGGGATGGAGGAGAGGAATTACGTCTATTGGACACTTGCTGTATACCATTAACAAGTCCTTTCAATTAATCTCCCTTTTATAGATGAAGAATTGAAGTCCTGAAAGGCTAAGCATTTGTCCCCACAGATTGATTGAGTGAAGATTTGAACCCAAGTCTAACCCCAGGGTCTCAATCCCCTCCCCCATTTAGAACCAAATCTGGCTGTTTCGTAAATCAGCTTTCTGTTATAATCCAGAATAACTCGGCTTCATCGCAGACGTTTCTCAGAGGACATGACAGGGTGAAGGGACAAGGCTACGTGTGTATGTGTGGGTGTATGTGCAAGAGAGTGACAGCTCTGTTGGTTTCCAGCTGTTCGGCTTTGGACAAACCACCCACCTCTTCTGGGTTTTAATTCCAACCTCTGAATAGTCAGTTTAATTTTCGCTGCACAGGGTGTTTAGTAAGGTTTGGATGAGGTCGTGGATGACCACATACCTTGTCCTTTACGGGGTACTGTTCACACCACCAATGTGTTGCTGGGGCCCAGAAGGCCAGTGAGATGTTGGCTGTCACTGGGAGGAAAATGGAAAGAACACAGAAAATGTCACCCCCACTGTGCAAAACTGGGTGTCCCCCAGGAATGCCTGCTGCAGTTGGTGTCACCATCTCCTGATGGCAGCTTGTGAAGGGAAGCTGGACACACACATGGAAGCTGGTGCTGCAGAGCAAGGGCCAGCCCAGCACCCCGATGTGAGCTCCTGGCATGCGGCAAACTCCCTGAAGGGTGCACATGGCCCTCTGCTAGCTCCTGAAGTGGGCGGCCTGGCCTCCTGGCCCGGAAGCTCGTGTGTTGGTAAACATTACACAACTGAACAGAAGGTCCACTTTCTGCGGCAGGACGAACTGTTGGCTTCGTACAGTGCTTTATGGTTCTATATTATTCATTCTCTTTAGTTATAAAGGATACCGGGCCCTGAAACTTCCTCCAAAAAAAAGGGAGTTTATGTTGAGAACTGGCAAGGCTGAAAGCACAGACAATGAAGCTGCCTTTATGCCTGTGATCCTTGAAATACCCCGGCAAGCCGGTGTTATTATAGCCATTTTACAGGGAAAGAAACGAAGGCACGGAGATGTGAAGTATTTAGGTCTGCAGCACCCAGTGCCCGGCTGCAGACTGGTGCCGGTCTGTGGCCTGTTAGGAACCGGGCTGCATAGCAGGGGGTGAGCTGTGGGGCAGTGGGCGATGCTTCGTTTGTATTTACAGCTGCTCCTGATAGCTCGCATCACCGCCTGAGCTCCGCCTCCTGTCAGATCAGCGGCATTAGATTCTGCGTTATGGTGAGTTGTATAATTATTTCATTATATATTACAATGTAATAATAATAGAAATAAAGTGCACATTAAATGTAATGTGCTTGAATCATCCACCCCCTCACGCCACCAAGCTGTGGAAAAATTGTCTTCCATGAAACCAGTCCCTGGTGCCCAAAACGTTGGGAACTGTTGATTTAGGTCATTAAATATGAAATGTCTGATTTTGAATCAAAAGTGTAATTTATTGTATCTCAAACAAGAAGCAGTGCAATTAATCAAAGCATGTGCCTTAGCTGTCGATGCAGTTTTGCCATCTTAACGGCAGCTTGTTTATGCGAGCAGTGAAGAAGCCTGGAGAGCAAGTGATGATGAAATTGTGAAAGACATTTTCCACAGCTTCTTGAGAATTGAATATTTTTCCTTGAAAGAAGGGGTCCCAAGCCTGGAAGGAGTGGCAGTCAGTTGGTGCAAGGTCTGGTGAATAGGGTGGATGACAGAGGGTTTCCAAGTCCAGCTTCTGTACTTTGAGCAGTGCTGTTAGCGCAACATGTGGTCGAGCGTTGTCTTGCAAGAGGATTGGCTTGTCTCTATTGACCAATCTCGGCTGCTTAATCACAGGCATCCTCATCATTTCGTACAACTGGTCGCAGTAGACATCTGCTATAATCGATCGACCAAGGTTTCATGAAGCTGTAGTGGATAATACCAGCGCGGGACCGCCCAACAGACACCAGTAGGTTTTTTTGATGAATATTCAGTTTTGGACTGTGTTTTGTCACTTCATCTTTATCCAACCATTGTGCTGAACACTTAAAATTGTCAAAAAAATCCATTTTTCATTACATGTAGCAATATGGTGTAGAAAGGGTTCACCTTTATGTCGTGACAGCAAAGAAAGACAAGCTTTGAGATGATTTGTCTTCTGATGGTCATTTAATTCATGCAGAACCATCTATCCAGCTTCTCTACCTTGTCCATTTGTTTCCAATGAGCCAATATTGTTGGAATAATAATGTCAAACCTTGCTGCTAATTCACTGTAGGTTGAGATGGATTCGCTTCCACTATAGCTTTCAACTCATCATTATTGACCTTGGTCTCAGGTCGCCCATGTGGCTCATTTTCAAGATTAAAATAACCAGAACGGAACTTCTGGAACCATCGACACACTGTGTGCTCATTAGCCACATCCTTCCTGAATACTTTGTTGATATTTCGAGCTGTCTGCGCAGCATTGGTTCCATGATGGAACTCATGTTTGAAAATAACACAAAGTTTTGACTTTATCGATGGTTTCACAAAAATTGCCCTAAACAAATTTGAAAGATAATCACAAGCCAAAATGTGCGTTTGAAAGACTGAGGATGTACCTTCACAATAAACGTAAAACAAGAAGTGTCAAAGTGAAATGTCAGAGATCTCAATTGTCAAACTTAGTTCTTAAGGAAATCGGATATTTCATACTTGATAACCTATATATTTTTTCCCCCCGCAAGGCTATTCGTGTGGTGGAATACATAGTTAGCACCAAGTACATACTTTTTGAATAATATTATATCTGATTTTTCAATGTTCGATGGTGATTTTACACAAGAGGAAACTGAGTCACAGAGGAACCTTGTCCCAGCCACCACAGTTCAAGTGAGTGAGGAAATTCCGGAGGCAGTTGGCCCTAGCCTGACCTTGAGGTGGTCAGGGTCAGTCATAGATCCTGCTTTTTCTTGTGCAACTGCCGGCCACCAGGCCCTGCGTGACTCAGAGCCATCCCCCGGATGCTGGCTGTTGCCCCTGGTTACTGACGAGCTTGGCCTCTGGCTGAGATGTGCCGGTTCCAGTCTCCATTTTGAGCCTGAGCCCCAGGCCAGGCTTCCTATTTATACTGAAACTTGGCGACCCAGGCAGGGTATGTCTCCTTTCTTCCTTCTTTCAAAGCACTCTGTTCTCAGACTCCTGGTTTTTCACCCTTGCCGGCCCATTCTGGCTGCAAGGCATCTGGTTCGATTTAATTGGTCAGCAGGCAATATCACCATAGGGATCTTTGAAGCGAAGTTTTGGAATCTGCACTCATTTATGTTGGCTGATAAAAGGCCAACATACATTGTGTGTTTCTCTTTTTCTTTTCTTTTTTCTTTTTCTTTTAAGAGACAGCATCTGGCTCTGTCGCCCAGGCTGGAGTGCAGTGGCACAATCAAAGCTCACTGCAGCCTCAAACTCCTGGGCTCAAGCGATCCTCCTGCCTCAGCCTCCCAAGTAGCTGGGACTACAGGCATGCGCCACCATGCTCGGCTACACTTTCTTTTTAAAATGTATATTTTATTATATTAAGAAACAAAAAGAAGTTGGCATGATGGCACACACCTGTAATCCCAGCACTTTGGGATGCTGAGGTGGGAGGATCTCTTGAGGCCAGGAGTTCAAGACCAGCCTGAGCAACATAGCGAGACCCCCTGTCTCTACAAAAAATAAAACAGTTAGCTGGACGTGATGATGCACACCTGTAATCCCAGCTACTTGGGAGGCTGAGGTGGGAGGAACTGAGAATTTTGAGGCTGCAATGAGTTACGATCATGCCACTGCACTCCAGCCTGGGTGACAGAGCCAGATGCTGTCTCCAAAATAAAAAAAAAAAAAAAAAGAAAGTGTAAGGGCAGGTGACATGAAAGCTTTGTCAGGGTGCCCCAGGGGCAGTTATTTTGTGGGCCAGCCCCAGCCCCCAGCCTTCTTTCCCTCTTTACTGGACTTTTGCCCAGGTTTTCAAGCCCGTCAATCATTCGACAAGTCTTAGTGGCTATACCTGGGGACTAAGCCTCCTGGGTCCTCGCCTCAAGAAGCTGGTGTTCTGGGTCCTTGAGGGAACAGGGGACAGAACAATTGACAGTGAGGTTAGGTGTTAAGTGGGGTGGAGGAGGGCTGGGTGGGGAGAGAGCAGCCTGGTGCTGGAGATGAGGAAAGGCTTAGTCTAGGGTCTTGAGGACATGAGAGGAGGCTCCTGAATGAGCTTGGGTTTTATTTGAGTCTGTTTCAGTTTTGAATTCCAACTTTATTTCTTACTTGCTGTGTGACTGTGAATAAGTCACTCAGACTCTCTGAGTCTTAGTTTCCTCATTTATTTCTATTTCATCTATCATTGTGTCTGCCTCCTGGGGTTGTAATGTGAATTGTAACGAAGTCACGAATGTGACATAGTTTGTGCAGACCTGCTAGTAAACAGTTTCTTTCCCATCCTTTCCCGTGTCGGTTATCATTAGGCTTTGCTGTGAGTAACAAAACCCAAATGATCAGTGGCTTAAGCAAGACAGAAATTAACTTCTCTCTCACGTAAAGGACCGTAGGTACACGGTACAGGACTGGTACTTCACGATGTTGGGGACTCCAGCTCCCTCTGTTTCGCTGTTCTGTGTTCAAGGCCTCCATTCCCAAGACTGCTTTATAATCCTGGGTGGCCTCTCCTGCCATCCTCTCTGCATTTCAGTCAGCAGAAAGGAGCCAGCTACACCTTCTGCTGTTAAGGACACATTCTGGAAGTTGCACATACTACTTAAATCATATGGCCTCGCCTGGCCAGCTGCAAGAGGCGCTGGGAACTATAGCTTCTAATCCAGATGGCTTGGCTAAAATTTAGGGTGCTATCACTTTGGAAACAGGGGGAATTGGATAGTGGAAAGAAGCTAGTCACCGATACCACCTTTCTTTGCCTTGATAAATGCTTCTTGAATTGAATGGCGTGCTCTCTGCCACCTAGACGTTGGGCTGGACGCACACAGAGTGGTCTGTCTTTAAGTGAGCATAAGAAATAAGCCAGAACAAAAAAGGTTATTTTATCAGGCTCGAGTCAGGTTACTGCTTTTTCCTTCTGCTTTCAGCCTCTTAAAAGGTCAGGGAGGCATATTCCAGAGAGCTGTCTTCTGCCATTTGTGCTCCCTTGTTTACCCTCCTACGCACAGGGAAATCAAGGTAGAAATCAAGTCTTTTTGTTGAAAGGGATCTTGTTCAACTTCTCTCCATTTTATGGATGGGAAAATGAAACCAAGGAAGCGAAAGCGATAACTGCAGTGATTCAGAGGCAGGGTGAGGACTAGAGCCTGGATCCCTACCCCTTCGCCCCGGCATGTTCCTGTGGGCCCAGAGAATGGTCAGCTAATAAGAAGGAGAGAAACAGAGAAAAAGGTGTCCGGGAGAACTGTGCTCAAAAGTCATCAGTAAGTAAAGTTACAGGAGTCAAAACAGTGCAATACTGGTGTAAGAGTCAACAAATAGATCAATCAAACAGAATAGAGAGTCCAGAAACAGACCCATACTTATTTATACAGTTAATTGATATTTAGAGGTACCAAGATAACTCAATAGATCAATGACAATCTTTTCAACAAAAGATTCTGGAACAACTGGACATCCATGGGGAAAAAAGAAGACTTGATCCCCTACCTCATATCATACACAAAAATTAAGATAGAATCACAGACTTGAATGTAAAAGCTAAAACTATGAAGCTTCTAGAAAAAATATGGGAAGAAAATCTTCACAACTGTGGGATAGGTAAAGACTACTTAGATAGGACAAAAAAAGTGCTAATCATAAAAGAAAAAAATGAACACAATGAACCTCATAAAAATAAAAAATTTCTACTCTTCAAAAGACATTGCTAAGAAAACAAAAAAGGCTGGGCGTGGTGGCTCACGCCTGTAATCCTAGCACTCTGGGACGCCCAGGTGGGAGGATCGCTTGAGCCCAGGAGTTTGAGGTTGCTATGAGCTAGGCTGACGCCACGGCACTCTAGCCCCAGCAGCAGAGTGAGACTCTGTCTCAAAAAAAAAAAAAAAAAAACAAAAAAAGCCAAAAAAACAACAACAAAACCCACAAAAAGACAAACTACAGACGGGGAGAAAATACTCACGTAGTCCAACAAAGAATCCCTATCCAGAGTCTATAAAGGCCACCTAGAACTCAATAATAAACAACCTTATTAAAAAAATGGATAAAGGACCTGAACAGATATTTCACAAAGGAAAATATACAAATGGCCATCAAGCACATGAAAAAGTGTGCAGTGTCATTGCTAATCACAGAAATGCAAATTAAAACCCAGTAGAAGGGTTAACATTAAAAAGCCCAACACCACCAAGTGTTGCAGAGGATGTGGAGCAACTGAAACTCTCATACTTTGCTGGCATGACACTAAAATGGTGCAACCATTTTTGGAAACAGTTGGGCATTTTCTTATAAACATATCCCAACCCCATTGTAATGGTTAATTTTATATGGTAACCTGACTGGGGTAAGGGATACCCAGATAGCTGGTAAAACTATTTCTGGGTGTGTCTGTGGTGATGTTTCCAGAAGAGATTAGCGCTGGAGTCAGTAGACTGGGTAAAGCAGACTGCCCTCACCAATGTGGGTGGGTGTCATCCAATCTGCTGAGGGCTTAAATAGAACAAAAAGATGGGGAAGGGTGAATTCTCTCTTTCCTTGAGCTGGGACATTCATCTTCTCCTGCTCTCAGATATTAGAGCTCCTGGTTCTCAGGCCTTCAGAATCTGGGACTTATGCCAGTGGGCACCACTTCTCCCTCCTAGCCAGCTCCCCCTAGGCCTTTGGCCTGGGACTGGGAGTTACACCATTGGCTTTTCTGGTTCTCCAACTCGCAGAGGCGTATCACGGCACTTCTCAGCCTCCATAATTGCAGGAGCCTATCCCCATAATAAATCTCCTCTTTTATGTCTATACATAACCCTGTAGGACACAGACTAATACACCCATGACCCAGGAATTTCTCTCCTAGGTATTTACCCAAGAGAAAAGAAAACATATATTTACAAAAAGACTTGTACAGATGTATTCAAAGCAGCTTTATTCATGATAGCCCAAACTGAGAACAACATACACTGCTATCAACCAGAGGATGGATTAACACATGGTGATATATCTGTGCAGTGGAATACTACTCAGAAACAAAAAGGAATAAACTGCTGCTACATGTAACATGCATGAGTCTCAAGAAGTCATGATGAATGATAAAAGCTGGACAGAAGAGTATATACTGAGTGTTCTCATTTTATGTAGTGTTAGAACAGACATAATTAACCTACAGTGACAGAAATGAGTACAGTGGTTGCTGGGAGCAGTGGAAAAGGTAGGGTGTGACTTTCGGGAATATTGGAATGTTCTATATCTTGATTGGGATGGTGATTACATGAATATATATATATATGTCAAAATTCATCAAACTGTACATGTAAAATCTGTGCATTTTATTGCACATAAATTATACCTTAGTAAAAATTACATATATACAAATAATTCATTATCAAATACAACATTTCTCTTACATAGGTTGTTGTGTTGTTGTCATCATCGTTTTAATACAAATCTTGAGTGACATAACTCATTGACTTAGAACAGACTGTTAAGGGAGCCAGGAGAGATGTTGACGGGGTCAGAGATTTGATCCTCGTGTGTGGAGCAATTCATATTGCTCTGTGTTGAAGAGCATTGTGCTCAGGCCCGGCCTTAGTCTTGGGTGGTCACCATCTGCTATGATTTCATGGTGACCAGAAATTAACCCATCCCCAATTCCTTTGCATACTAGAGTCTGAAGCCACTTGGGTTAAGCCTCGTCCTTTCCCTGTTTTCTCTTTTTGATGGGAATGGCAAGATGCTGAAACCCCGCTTGGAGGTGTGAGTGAGTGTATCAGATGCTGTCTGCCCAGGGCTGGCTTCATCATTTATGGCGTACATTGCAAAATAAATATACAGGTCCCTTGCATGTTTCAAGACGAAAACTTGAATTGCATGATGGTGACAGTAGAATGTTGACCAAGCATGGTGCCAAGGACATTGGGAACACTGGGTTAAGGTGTGTATGGAAGCCAGCTTTATTGCTATTTTGGGTTGATCTCTGATGTGGCCAGGAGGTGGACATAGGCACATGGCACAGGGCAGAGCTTCCTTCTACAGACCTGTGCATCCTTCCTTCCTTCCTTCTCATTCCTGTACATCCAGACTTCTTTGTTCACACCAGGCTGGCCCTGTGCTCAGTTCTGGGAATAAGAGAAGCCATGGGTCCTGCTTTCTAGCAATTCGTGGTCTCATAGTGGAAGGTCACCCAGGAATGTGAAAAGCTTCAATATGTGTTGGAGAGCCCTCAGTGCCACCAGAGAAGCGCAGATGGTATATATCCAGATGGGGAGTAGTGTAGGCAATCAGGGAAGGCTTCCTGGAGGAGGTGATATTCGATTGGTTATGAGGACGTGAGGACAAGGCATTCCTGGGGGAGAGAAAGTCAACAGCAGAATGATGGGAGAGCCCCAAGTGTGTGCGAGGTGTGGAGGAAATGGTGTAGCTGTGGGGCAGGCAGTGTGTCTGGAAGCTGAGGGCCCCATCTCTCCTGTGGAAGCAAAGAGAGCCAGACTCCCTTTCCCTGGACCGTGATGACAAGGATGCAGAAGGAGGCCAGGCTCCGGCATTGGGAGTGAGGAGGCCGACATGAGGACTTTTAGAGGTTATTCAAAGAGGCTGTGGGGCCGCTGGATGGGGGCAAGTGGCCAGTGGTGGAGGGACCAGCGGTGGCATTTAGCTAGACAGTCCCTGGGCAGGCATGACTTTATCTCTGCCCTTTGCTGGACAGCCCCCACCAGCCTTGCCATCGATTCTGTGAGCTCCCCAGTGTCCTCCTAGTTGATTATTTCTGGCTTAAGTCAGCCATGGTCACTTTCTATTGTTGGCAACACAGAACCCTGATGCAGAATGGTCAGCTGTGGCCAGGTGATAAGAGACTTCAATGCCAGTGTGAGGAAGACTACAGACAATGGGGAGCCATGGGAGGTGAGTGAGCGAAGGAGAGCCTTGATGCACAGATGCAGGAAGAGCCATCGGGAGAGTGGAAGGGGGAAGAACAGGGCTGTGGGGCAATGGGGGAGCCGAACCAGGGCACTCATAGTGACAAGGGAGGGAACAGGGCACGGTGACAAGGGACCTAGGGGTAGAATTGACAGGATTTTGCAATTGTCTGGATGTGGCAGGACACTAGAGAGAACTTTCCATAGAGAATATACATCATGACATATTTCCTGTCTGTGGTCTTCTAAATAACCAGCTTGTCCGTTTCAACTTACAGATTCAGGGGGATGGAGACCAAGGGGTGCTGGCCTGGCTGCGCAGCCTCTGCTGAGAGGTGGCCGCCCCTGGGAGCCGAGCTCTGCAGCGAGCAGACAGGAGAGCTTAGGAGCGATTAGCTGCTAGGGGGAGGGGAAGGAAGCAATCCTTAATTCCTCTTTAATAACTGCCAGTAGGTAACGTTTTCAATATGTCACTGTGTCTGCAGCTCCGGTCAGCGAGTCGCTATCATTTTTGAGCAATAAACAAAAGACTGCTTTTAATTACTTCTGTGGAATTGCCCGACCCATGCGTGATTAAATATTCATGATGTAGAACGAGGCGTTTTCTTTGTATATAGATCCATATTACATTTAGCTGGCAACCCGCTGACCGAACGGCACTAATAAATTTCCTGTAATGGGCCGCAGCTTTTCCCGATCGTTCTCTGTCTCTTCTCTCTCCGTCTCCTTCTCCAGGGCCCTGCCGCTGTCCTGGCCTCGCTGGCTCCGTGTCACTTTGGCTTTTTTCTGTAAACGGAGGTGAAACTTACATAACATACAATTTAACCATTTTCATACGTTCGATTCGGAGGCATTCAGAGCATTTACAGTGTTGGGCAACCATCACCTCTCCCTAGTTTCAAAGCTTTTTCATAACCCGGCAGAACACTTTGTACCCTGTAAGTGACCACTTCCCAATTTCCCCTCCTGCCCTCCCCTGGCGATCACTGATCCGTGTTCTGTCTCTACAGATTTGCCTCTTCTGGATATTTTATGTAAAAGAAATCATAAAAATGTGACGTTTTGTGTCTGTCTTATTTCCCTTGGCATAAAATTTTTGCGGTTCATCCATGTTGTAGCATGCATCAGTACTTCATTCCTTTTTATGGAATATTGTATGGATATACCATGATTTGTTTATTCATTCATTTGACCACGAATGTTAGTTGTTTCCTCCTTTCGGCCGTTATGAGTCATGCTGCTGTGCTCATTCACGTACCAGTTACTGCGTGGACATATGTTTTCACTTCTCTTGGCTGTATACCCTAGGAAAGAATTGCTGGGTAATGCGGTAATCCCATGTTTAACTTTTTGAGGAACACCATATTGTTTTCCACAGCAGCTGCACCATTTTATTATACATTTCCCCAGCAACGTTATACGGATTCCTATTTCTTCTCCACGTCTCCATCAACACTTGTTACTTTCCATTTTTTAAAATTGTAGCCATTCTAGTGGGTGTGAAGTGGTATTTCATGTGGCTTTGATTTTGCATTTCCTTAATGACCATGGATGCTGAGTGCTTTTTCTTGTGCATTTTGGCCATTTGTCAATATCTGTTTTTGAGAAATGTCTATTCAGATCCTTTGCTTTTGAAAATTGGGTTGTCTTTTTTGTTGTTGCATCATAAGAGTTTTTTATATATTCTGGATACTGGATCCTTATCAGATTTATAATTTGAAAATATTTTCTCTTAGTCACATTCTTGTTACTGTTCTTTGATGAACAAAATTTTAATTTTTATGAAGTTTAATTGTTATGAAGTCTTGTGCTTTCGGTGTCAAATGTAAGATTCTGTGGCCAAGGTCACGAAGATTTACCCCTATGTTTTTTCTAATAGTTTTATAGAGTTTTAACTCTGACATTTAGGTCATCGATCCATTTGAGTTAAAGTTTGAATATGGAGCGAGGCAGGGGTTCAAGTTCGTTCTTTATATGTGGTTAGCCAGCTGTCCTGGCAGCTCTTTGTTGAAGAGACTTTTCTCTTTCTCATTCTGTTGAAGAGATTCTTTCCCTGTTGGATGGTCTTGACACCCTTGACGAAAGTTCTGTGTCATCCTGTCTCTACGGTCCTGTCTCTCTGTCTCTGCCACTTGCTCTCCCTCTGTCTCCACCTTTCTCACATCTTGCAGACTTAAACTTATCGCCAGTGGTCCTTACCTGTTGTCTTGTGATTGCAGCATCCCACCTGGGAAGGAAATGATGGCATTCGGGCGTGGCCTGGGGAGAGTACTCAGCCGTGGAGGGGTGCTATGGAAGAGATGAGGCTGGCATCACTCGCCGGCTCAATGCTTTGGCACAGAGTGCAGAGGGGGCTCAGGGCTGGCATCAGAGTCGGGGTGGGGAGGGTTGGTCTTTCCCATGAAAACTAGACCAGTGCTATCATAAATATTTGAGCAATATTTATTAGACTATGAGTCCACCTCTTGATTTTCCATTTCCATTAGATGGTGTGGAAAACTAACTGTATTAAATCAATATATGATTAAAGTTTTTTGAGGGTTTTTTTTCCCTCTCTCATTCCCTCTATTTCCCCTCTCCCTTAAATACCTCGTTATTCTGTGGTGGCCACACAGCATTTTGGGCAGCTGAACTGGAATTCATTTTAATCCAGACCAGGTATACTATTTACTAGCTTGGCTAGGGGCAAGTAACACCAACTCTCTAGGACTTGGTTTCCTCATTTGTAAAATGAGGAATAGATGTGAAAGTGCTTTATAAACTGCAGAGCGAGGAGTTATTTTTATAATAATCATAGTTTATTGTTGTTTTAAAGGCACAGGGTTGGAGAAGTCAGAGTACAGGAAATAATGGGGACTTTTCCTTCAGTGAGCTGGGATCCCGTAGAGCAGCGACGTGGATATGACCCACAGCTGAGACCCTCGCTGCCATTCAGACTCTAGTGGTCCCATCCACATTCTCTTTGCCTGCTCAACCCCTGACTTCCTTTATGCTCAAAGGGCTCTAGAGCTCATCGAGTCCTACCTGTGTACTTTACAGGGACAGAAACTAAGGGCCAGGAGAGGACTTGTTCAGGACCCCACAAGCATCAGTGACGGAACCCATCCTCCCACCCAGAGTTCTGACTCCTGGTTGAGGATGTCCTTCTGCCGACACACACGCTCTGTGGCTGCACTGCTCATTCTCGGGCAGCAGCGTCTGCTTTCTGGGAAGCTGGCATCTCCCAGGATACAGAAAAGAGATGGGGTCACTAGGAGACCAATGAACCCAGTAGGAGCCCAAAAGCTACCCAACCCTGTCAAATTCCAATTGTACTGCAGGGGAGTTACTTTAGCAGGAACATGTTTGGGGCTTAGGGTATGTGTTTTTTAATAAAATATTCCAGACACGCAAAACCACATACCCACCACCCAGCTTAAGAAACAAACAGGAAGAAATGAATTCGACAAAGTTGTAGAATACAAAATCGACACACAAAACTCAGTTGCATTTCTATACACTAATGATGAACAATCTGAAAAGAAAATTAAAAAATTATAATAACATCAAAAAGAGTAGAATACAGTGATGAGCCACATAACGACATTTCGGTCAATGATCAACATTTTGATCAACGATCGACCGTATATATGTCTGTGATCCCATAAGCTTATCACACTCTATGTTTTACTGTACCCTTTCTATGTTTGCAACCCTAGTGTTATAATTGCCTACGGTGTTCCGTACAGTAACATACTGTATAGGTTTGTAGCTTAGAAGCAATAGGCTATACCATATCGCCTAGGTGTGCAGTAGGCTATACCATCTAGGTTTGTGTAAGTGCCCTCTATGGTGTTCGAGCAATGATGAAATTGCCTAATGACACATTTCGCAGAAGGTATCCCCATTGTTAAGCAACATATGAGTGTATTTAGGAGTAAACTTAACTAAGGAGGTGAAAGACGTGTATGCCAAAAGCTATGTAAAATGTTGCTGAACAAAATTAAAGAAGACACAAATAAATGGAAAGACATCATGTATTCATGGATTGGAAGACTTAATGTTGTTAAGATGTTAGTACTACCCAAAGTGATTTACAGATTGAATGCAGTCCCTATCAAAATGCATTGAAGTGTTTTGCAGAGATGGAAAGATCCACTCTAAAATTCATACGGAATCTCAAAGGACTCTTCTTAAGCCAAGACAATCTTAAAAAACAACAAAGGGGGCGGTCTCACACTTCCTGATTTCAAAACTTAATACAAAGCTGTAGTAATCAAATCAGTGTGGTACTGGCATAAAAACAGACATTAGACCAGTGGAATAAAATAGAGGGCCCAGGAATAAAGCCTTGTATAAATGGTCAAATGATTTTCCATTCAATGAGGAAAGAGTCTTTTTAACAAGTGGCATTGGGAAAACTGGATATCCACATGCAAAAAAATGAAGTTGGACCCTTACCTTACACCATATATTAATACAAAAATTAATTCAAAATGGGTCAAAGACCTAAATGTAAGAGCCAACATAAAACTCTTAGAAGAAATCATAGGGAAAAGCTTCAAGACATTGGATTTGGCAAAGATTTCTTGGACACCAAAACCCCAGGCAACAAAAGAAAAAATAATTAATTTGGACTTCATCAACATTAGAAACTTGTGCATCAAAGGACACTATCAACAGAGTAAAAAGGCACCCATGGAGTGGATTTGTGAATCATATTTCATATTTGCCAATCATATATCTGATAAGGAATTGATACCTAGAATAGAGAAATCCTACAAATCAACAATAGCAACAACAAAACAACTCAATTAAAAAGTAGGCAAAACTTGAAATTTCTCCAAAGAAGATATACAAATGGCTGATAAACACATGAAAAGATGCTCAACATCACAAATCATTAGGGAAATGCAAATCAAAAGTATAATGAGATACTGTGTCATACACAACAGTATGGCTATTATCAAAAAACCCCAGAAAATATTAATTGTTGGTGAGAATGTGGAGAAGTTGGGATCCTCATGCATTGCTAGTGGGAATGTAAAATGGTACGGCTGCCGTGGAAAACACTGTGGTGATTCCTCCAGAAATTAAACATAGAATTATCGTATGATCCAGCAATTCCACTCTGGGTACATTCCCAAAAGAAGTGAAAGCAGGGTCTCGAACAAATATTTATACACCTATGTTCATAGGAGCGTTATTTATAATACCAAAAATTGGAAGCAACCCAAGTACCCACTGATACATGGGCCAACAAAATGTGGTACGTACAAATAATAGAAGATGATTCAGTTTTAAAATAGAAGGAAACTCTGACACATGCTACAACATGGATGCATCTTGAGGACATCATGCTCGGTGAAATCAGCCAGTTGCAAAAGGATAAATATTGTATGATTCCACCTATGTGAAGTACTTAGAATAGTCAAACTCGTAGAAACCGAAAGTAGAATGGTGGTTTCCAGGGGCTGGGGGCGGCGGGTGGGGGGACCTGGGGAGTTTTGTAAGACAAAAAGAGTTCTGGAGATGGATGATGGTGAGGGCTACACAACTATGTGAATATATTTAATTCCACAGAACTGCACACTTAAAAATGTTTAAATGATAAATTTCATGTTACATATATTTTACTAGAGTTTTTCAAAATGATAAAAGAAACAAGTGAGCAGAGAAGGAGCCCATTCTCTGACGGGGGAGTCTTCCCAACAGTGCTCTTCGGGTCCTGGTGGACATGAGGGCTGGCTGCGACAGAGTGCTTGCTGGGGAAACTGAGTCTGGGGGCTCCTCGAGAAGGATCGAAGGCCTTTGAGCAGTTGCTGGTCCCCGGCAGTCAGCCACAGGCTGGGCTGGGCTTCCCTGCCTCCAGCCCTCGCCTCTCAGCAGAGCCTTCTGAGGCCTGGCTGGACTGTAATTCCTGCGTGTCCCCTTGACAGCTTTCTGGAGCCTTCCTAGCTCAGATGACTCTAAGAAGATATGTTGAGAGAGTCTCTGTTTCTTGCCACCTACAACAGACCAGAAGAGCTGAGTAGTGAGTGGAGATCAGGGTTGGGGATGTGTGTGTGTGTGTGTGTGTGTGTGTGTGTGTGTGTGTGTGAGAGAGAGAGAGAGAGAGAGAGAGAGAGAGAGAGAGAGAGAGAGAGAGAGAAAGAGAGAGAGAGTGAATTAGGGAGGCATTTCCAGGCCTCGTGAACTTGGAATGGCGGGGGAGTGAACATGAGCCTGTGGATTATTCTTTGCCAAGACAGGAAAGGAGGGACCACAGCTGCTCCGTCCTGCACAGCAGGCACCAGCCACATGTGGCTATCGAGCACATGAAATGTGGCTAGTGAGGCTGAGGAACCGAATTTATAATTTTATTTAACTTTAATTTCTATTTAAAAAAATTTCCAGTTGCTGGAAAACTTTTGAACAGGTTTGGAACAACTTGGTTGTGTGAATTTACTTCTTCAACAAGAATTTTCTTCTTCAGCTTCTTCTTCTCTTGGTGTAAATACAGATCAAGTATTTCCAGTGAAAATTCAGTGTCTGAATTGAGATGTGCTGAAAGTGTAAAATATACTTCAAGCTTCAGGCCAGGAGTTTGAGACCAGCCTGGGCAACATGGCGAGACCCCATCTCTACAGGAGAAAAAATTAGCTATTGGCGCATGCCTGTAGTCCTAGCTACCTGGGAGGCCGAGGCAGGAGGATCGCTTGAGCCCAGGATTTCCAGATTACAGTGAGCTATGATAGCACCACTGCACTCCAGCCTGTTGGACAGAATGAGACCTTATCTCTAAAAAACAAACACAAATTTATATAAATGCACATAGAATTTTGAAGATTCAGTATAAAAAAGGAATATGAGATATTTCATTAATAATTTTTTATGTTGATGACATGTTGACATGATAACGTTTTGAATGTATTGGGTTAAGTAAAACATTATTAATATCGATTTCACTCATTTCTTTTTACTTTTTTGAAAAACGCAGCTACTAGACAATTTAAAAGGAGAGGTGTGGCTCACACTATGTTTCTATTGGATGGTGTTTGACTGGAGCGTCCTGGGAGGCTCAGGTTCAGATTAGTTGAGAAACTTGGATAGCTCATAAATGGCAGAACCAGAATTTCAACATAGATCCCCAAAGTTGGAGTTTGCTTTTGGTTAATTGGAAAATGCAGTTGGTTTGATCTAGGACCTCTAACAAGACCAGCCTGGGAGGGACGCAGCAATTCTCACCCTGGGCTCTGTGTTCAAGGGACTGCTCCAGGAGAGAGGATGCCTGAGAGAGGCCGGGCACCAGGGCAGGACACCACCCCCACCCCAATAAGTTCAACCAGAGAGCTGTGCTTTTATTATGTCTTTTATACACTGGACATGCGATTTCATTTGGGAACATAGTTTCTCCTTAAAAAAAAAAAAAGGCTAAAAACCATTGGTGCAGAGGGAAGACTCTGGAATCAAACAGACCATATACTTATGGACTCTTTGACCTTGGGCAAGATAATTACTTGGAGCCTCAGTTTCATCATCTGTAAAATGGGAGTTGGCAAGTCCTGTCCGGAGAGATCATGATGCTAATGAGATAATGAAGAATATAATGCATGACTCATAGCAAGTGTGCAATGAATGAAACTCCTCTCTCTTTCCCTCAGACTGACCCGCACTCAGTTCTGACTGTGTGTGTGTGTGTGTGTGTGTGTGTGTGTGTGTGTGTAGGTAGATGAATTAGGGTGCTTATTGAATAAGTGAGTGGAGATATTTTTTCCTAGGAGTTTCTTGCCTCGTATTTTCCTTATCCCCAGAATGATTTTTCAGTGCTAGTTTCATATCCATCACCGTAGACAGTGAGGGATACGGGCGACTAAGATCAAATGGGGGACATGTGTGTACTCACTATTGCTCGTATCCGGTTATGTGGGCTTTTTCTTTGCCTGTTTGCTGAGAAACAGAGGCCTGCAGGGGGCAGCACATGGCCAGTACTTGGCTCACGAGGGACTGGCTCACCAGCTCAGGGGCTCTGCAAGAAATCACAGCCTTCCCAGGCATAGGGGAACCTGGGGGATTTTTGGAAGGAGCCTCAGTCCTGGTGTTGAGATGTTCATTGTTCCCTGCGAGATATTAATAGTGATGTTGGCAACACTGGGGTCCTGGGGCTTCTTGGTCTCCTGGCTTCTGTGGTCCAGCCGAACCTCATCCTCTATCCCTCAAGGGTCACTTCTAACATCTCCTAACTTCAGGACTGAGAGGAACCTAACTGGTGATCTGACCCCACCACACCATTTCCCAACCTTGCCATTTCCCAGGAGAGAAAAAAGGCTTGGGGAAACCTCGCTTTCCCCAGGTCTCACAAGTAAGAAAGGATGCATCCGTTAAAGTTCTGTTTGCAGGCAGCAGAAAGGACCAGTTAGCTTAAGCAGAGGAACGTGGATCGTGGGAGTCGCATGGAATGTCAAGAGGATTGACTCACGTGGCCCCGAAGGGTGGGCCCAGGGTAACTCGAGAAACTCAGCAGCAGTTTGTGGCTCTTTCTGTTCTGGAAGTGCCCGCATGCATGAGCCCCAGCCTCAGCTCAGCCCAGGCCCTGCAGCTCTCAAGTCTAAAATTCAGGTCCCGGCGGGTGGGGGGAGAGGTCAGGGGTCAGGGTCGCTAGTGTAGACGGGGAGGAATTGTTTTGAGTCCTATAGCGAAGCCTAGACACGAACACTGCGGGGGGTCACCCCTGGCCGTGTTGGTCCCTGGACACTCAGCAGGGGCCTTTGCTCTGTTGCAGGGTGGTGCTCTCAGGTAGCTGCAGGCGAACCCCAGCTATGAGGCCAGCCGAGGAAATTAAAGGTGCTATTTGCATTTTAATAAGGAATCCAAGAGACCAAAGGCCTCTGGGTCCTCAAAGACTGCTTTTCTCAAATGGTGGAAGGTCCAGGCCGTAACAGCTGGGGCAGGAAGGGCAAGGTGCCCTGCCCGCTGCCTCTGTCACACCACGCAGGGTGCCTCCCACGCAGGAAGCTCACCTGTTTGTCTTGCTTCCCCGTGTTCCCCCAACTCCCATCTCCCTCTCCAAGGATTTCGTAATATGTTGTCTAGACACTACTGCTGCTGTTTCTCCTCCATTAATCCATTTTAATTGGAAAGTTATCATAATGCAAACTCTCTTCGGTATTATTTGCAGCTCTGCATTATTAGAACTTCAC
Organism: Avahi laniger; assembly: GCA_963575035.1. Classification (NCBI taxonomy): domain Eukaryota; kingdom Metazoa; phylum Chordata; class Mammalia; order Primates; family Indriidae; genus Avahi; species Avahi laniger. The sequence goes on along the minus strand of CAUYSK010044335.1, from coordinate 16,842 downwards.
CAACTCGCTTTCCCAGCAAATTAAACTTGCTATGGAAGCAGTGAGATCAGCTGCTCATATTAAATCAGCCTGTGCGTCGTTAAGTGGGGCTGGGAACGGGGCTCCCTCAGCCGGGTGGGGCGCCGTTGCTGGAGGCGTTTACAATGGCACCACTGTTTCTATGCTGGGGATTTGGCCTCTGTGCTCAGTTCTCCTCTTTTTGGCACTGTGTGTTGGAAATTCGAGATGGAAAGAAAGAGAGGACAAAAAAACCTCTGGTGATATCTGGCCTGTCACCCAAAACCCAGGGGAAATGGCGATGATCAAAATGCACATGGGCCTAAGGCTTGATGGATTCCAAAGCATGTTCCATTAGTTCCCGGAACCCTGTGAAGTAGGTATTACCAGTCTCTTTGCATAGAGCTGGAAACTGAGGCTATTGCCTGTGCTCAGGCTTGCATAGGCAACAGTGGTGGAGCAGGGACCCCAAGGCAGGTCCTCTGAGTCTAAACCACGCCACCCAAAGGGATAAAACTCCGACCAAGGTAGGCAAACCCCTTTCTCAGGACAGATCCTGGAACAGATTCATTTTTGGTTGATGGTATGGAAAGCAGTTAATAAGTGACCGGGTTTCCAGTTTGTGGATTATCACCACCTCAGTGTCTAATTTTTCCAGTCACCATTTAACAGAACAACATGGCTGACAGTGTTGCCTGCCCACCCAACAGCATTCCTCCCCTGCTCTCTTGCTACTAGAAACCCAGCTCTGTTAAGGCAGAAACGTGCCCGGTCCCAGCAGAAGGTTCATGACTGGTCTAAGCCATTCATGAAATGCTGTTTCCCTTTGTCAGTGGTTGGTCCAGGGGCCAGCATGCAACTCAGTTCTGGCCAATGGCACATTAGGGAGAGCCTGCCATTAGGGTGTCCGGGGACAAGTTTTCTCTCTGATGGCAGAGCAGTGTGGGGAGGAAGCCTTTTGCTTCCTTTCCTCTCTTCCGGTGTGGACACTGTTTGTGACGGTTTTAAAAACATGCTCACCAATCCTGGTCCTTCCTTCCAACGACGGAGCCTATTTCCCCGCCCCCTGCGTGCGGTCCACACTTAGTGACTGGATTCTAGTGAAGGGAACGGAACAGACGTGAAGCTGCGAGACAGTGGGGGACAGGCCACAAAAGACACTGTGCTTCAGCTTTGCTCTCGTGGCTGGCTGGCTCTGGGGGAAGCCGCCACCATGCATGCAGACACTCAGGCAGCCTGTGGAGAGATCCATGCAGGGGGAGTGAGGCCTCCCCCTGACTGCCAGTCCTGGGTGCCAGCGGTGTGAGTGAGCTCCCTTGGAGCACGTTCTCCTGTCCCAGTCGAGCCTTCAGATGAGTGCAGCCTGCTAACATCTTGACCGTCACCTCGCAAGCGATCTCAAGCCAGAACCACCAGCCAAGCGGCTCTAGAATTCCTCATCTGCAGCAACTATGCGCGGTCATAACCGTGTACTGCTGTGTTAAGCCACTAAGTTTTGGGGTCATTTGTTACTCAGCAGCAGGTGATGAATATGCTGTCATATGGCCATCTTGGAACCATGAGGGGACAGGACCGAAGACAGAAGCCACTGCTGTGAAACTGGCAGAAGAGAAAGACAGATCCGGGTTCTTAATGATGTTAATGAGTGCCCAGCACACTCTGGGGTTGCCTATTTTTAGCTTTAACTGTTCCAGGACTTCTCGTTACGTGAGCTAATACGAGCCCTTAATTCACTGTTAGTCTGCGGTTCTGTTGCTTGTAACCAGCTTTTTACTGCCTCAGTCACATTTCATGGCCAGCAGAGGTCACATGGTCTCCACCCACCCGGGAGGGAGGCTGAGAAATGCAGAGGGGCACATGAAGGCTTGGTGGGGATGACGGGGGGTGTGGGGAGGAGGTGGAAACCGAGAAGGCACAGAGGACGGCGGATTCCCACATAGGGATGGAGAGCGGAGGGCGGGAGGCCCTGCTGAGGGGCTACGTGCATGCACGTTTGCACGTCGGGACTTAATAGAGGCCTTCTGGAGACGCAATGCCTCCTCCCAGAGAGCCTGACTGCAGAAAGCTGGGCACTGTGATGGGCCTGGGGGCTGTCGTGACCCTGGGCAGGTGACAGCGCACTGATGCTGTGTTAACAGCTACTCGCTGAAAGACTGAATCTCAAGGGCTTCATGTGTCTGAGCAGCCAAGACGGCGGGTCTCTGCGGCAGGTGGACCGAGAAGGCGTCCTGTCAGCACGGCCCCACGGTGACCGAGGCTGCTCACACTGCCCCACGCCAGCCCCACCCCGTGCATTCCGAAGCATGAGGAACTGATGGGTCTGGCGATGGTTGTTACCTCTGGTTCCCCATTAACCGTGCAAGTTAGTCTTCTTTTCAAAACCGCTCTTTTCTCACCTGCAGCACGAGCGCAGTAAGACCACAGAGGCAGCGGATGTGGAGGGCCCCGCATGACAGCCAGAGCTTTGGGTGCTCTTGAGAGGATGTCCCGAGGACACAGATCTAGGGAGAAATCTGTGGTCTCAAGTCTCTGGGGGCAGCGCCCGGAGATCAGCTCTTCCCTGCACATTCTCTGGGTTGTCCTGATACATTCCGCACGTCTGAGAGCCACTCGATGACTTGTCTGGCCCCAGGATAGCCAGCGATGTAGTTAGGACAGCATGGACGACCATTTTGGGGAGCTGAAGAAGCCACGGCACTGTCCTGTGGGTCACCTGAGGGTCGGGTCAGGGCTGGGATCCTATTCCCTGGCCTCTTTTCATGATCAGTAGTGATGTCTCTCACCTTCCTAAAAGGGGGAGGGAGGGCACCCCAGGACACCCAGGATCAAGGCGCGTCAGTGATCACCCACCCCATCCGTGGCTGCCAGCTTCTGCTTCTGGGACTATAAATAAAAAATAAGGAGCATCTGTGTAACACCTCCTATGTGCCTGGGCTTAAGCACTTTGCATGTGCTGACTTAATGCTTACGATTACCCTGTGAGATAGGCATATTACTGTTCCCACTCTACGGGTGAGGAGACTGAGGCACTCAGTAAGCACTGAAAGCCCGTCCAGTCTCTCAGCCCCTAAAGGTGCTGAGCGGGCATGTTCCTGGGGCACTTCTAATTCGAGCCCTTCATTTTACAGAGGGAAATAGCCCAGAGAGAAGGGTCGTTCAGAGTCCCACACTGTCCACGGCAGGGCCGGGGCCAGGTCCTGGGTGCCATGGTGCTGTCCTCAGAAAAGGTGCTTTCTGGGCTCTTGTGGCCACAGGGCTCGTTACTGGTGCTGCGAATTGAATGAAATAGCTGCTCGGTTACATATTAATAACAGATTTGTTTGTCATTAGTGCAGCATTGTTTAATGAAATTAGTTTAGCTGAGCATAATTACCTTCATATAAAATTCCCCCTCAAAAATCACTTTGATAAATCTGAGCCAATTAGGCGGGTGTGAAGACCAGGGTGTGGGGTTTGGCTCTGAGTTTTGGTTAGGTCCCTGCAGTGACATCCCCAGGTCAGGAGTTCAGTTCCCAAAGCCCTTTGGGTTCTCCCCCTGGGTGCCACTTGAAGGCCCAGTGGAGAACATGTAACTCAGCGTCTCCAAGGCAAACTGTAGAGAGCCTTGGCTATAGCCCTTTGCTAAACTCAAAGTGGTAATAACATTCCTCCCGAGAAGCCCTGCAGCTTTGCCGGCTGCTAGCCTTCCACATTCCTTCCTCACTCCAGGGTTTCCAGGTCGTCTCTCTGCCTAAAGACTTTCAGGGGCTCCCTATTGCCCATAAGCTACAATCTCAAATCTTGACCTTATTATTTAAGGCTCTGCAAGTCTGGCCTCATGATAATTTAGTGAAAATGATAACAAAATTGGGGATCAGGAGATTGAGCTCTTACACCAGCTCTGGCCCCAGCCCAGGCTGAGTGTTCTCAGACAAGCAACCTTACCTTTCTGGGCTTCCTTTCGCTTACCTGAGGAATGGGAAGCACAGCATTTTCCTTCCCAGGGGGAAGTGAGGGTTGCAGGAGAACTTGGCTATGGTGCTTTACAAAGCACAGACACCTCCCCAGCCAAGCCTCACTCCACCGCCTCACGAACTGTCTGCTTTTCTGGCCTGGCCACTCAGCTCACTGTGACTTCTGGGTCTATCTTATTGCTGGGAACCAGGGGTCCCCAATCTTTTTGGCAGCAGGGACCTGTTTCATGGAAGACAATTTTTTCATGAACAAGGGTGGGGAGGCGGAGCTCAGGTGTTGATGTGCAGCCTGGTTCCTGAAAGGCCACTGACCGGTACTGGGCTGCGGGCTGGAGGTTGGGGACCACAGGCCGGGACCCCACAGCCCTTTCTGGAATACCCACCCTGCTCCTCTTGGATTAGTTGGCTTGGTTTTTAAGGTCCAATGGGTGCCCTCCTCCCGTCAGCCTCCCCTGACTGCTCGGCTGGCCTGTGCCTTCTCCCTGTCAGCCCCCTGAGCTTGGCCCTGAGAGTTTGTCCGCAGCCAGGGTGGAATGGGCTTATGGAATTACACCTGGCATGGTTAATTCACAGGACCTTCTTTCTGCTTTTACAGTGGATTCCAGTTTTATGTGTCTTTGGATGGTCCTCTGGGAAAATCTGTTCTGGATTCAAAAGATACCTGCTCTAGATGGAACCTCAGAGATCAGCAGGCCCAGCCCCTCATTTACAGATGGGCAAATGGAGGCACAGAGCCACTGCATGGCAGTGTCAGGCCCGGATCTCCCATCTCCTCACTTCCAAGCTGGAACTTACCCCCACTTGTGTTTTCCATTGGTTTCTGCCTTGCTTCAGCCCTGCCATGGGCCTCCCGGAGCCTGTTGGCCGTTTCCTGAACAACACTCTGTTTTTACCAGGTGCCTGGATTTCAGCCCTGAGGAGGTGGTTAAGAGGAGTTATCCAAGCAGAAAAGCACAGGTTAGGTCCATAAATCTTTGCTGCACAATTTATAGGCCCAGATCCCCAAATGGCCCTGCAGGAAGCCAGTGGGAGGAAGGAATGCTGAGTAGAGTATAGTGCTGCCTGTGCGACTCCAGGGAGCGCCAGTCATAGATTGTAGCATCTCCTGAAATTGCACAGTGTACGTACTGCACAGCTGTACGCTGTGCCCTGGGGCTGAGGATCAGGGGTGATCTAGGTTGGCGTGTAAAAAAGGACCTGGCTTAAACTACAGGAGGTGGCTGGGACACAGAATGAAGCAGGGAAGACAGGTGCAAAGAGGACAGCCCCTTGTCATAGAAAGCCCTGTATCCATCTGACTTGTTATGGAGAACATCTGGGACTCCAGGCCTCAGTTTTCTCATTTGTAAAATGGTGAAAACAACCTGTACTTCACAAGGGCATGTAATGAGAAAATAATAGTGAGAATGCTTTGAAAGTAGAAAGTGAAATCTGAAAGCTGGTGGCGATGTCAGAGCACAGGGGTATCTGGGATGGAGGACCTCGGGGCCAAGGAGCCCCTCCCCTCCACTCCTGCCCGAGGCCCTGGCGGCTGGCCTGGTAAGAGAAGACCCATTTCTGGGTGGAATTCCAGCATCCGCCAGGAAGCCAGAGGTTTGGTGACAGTGGTGTGTGAGTGTGGTAGGGCAGTGGGGGTACTGGCTTCCCTTCCTCTGCAGAGAGGAGGGAGGACTTCCCCTTGGCCCTAAGTTTCCCCTGATGCTCCCACAGTCCCAGGGCCCAGACTACCGGGGTGGCCCTCCTGAAAGCCTCGCCAGTCACCCAGCCGGAGGGCTTGGGCAGCGGAGGGGGCCAGGAGACAGCAGCACACACAGACTGGAAAGTTCTGAAAACGCGACTACTGGGCACCAGCCCCCTCCTCGGCCCCCCAACTCCCTCTAAAGCCCCTTTTGAAGGGGACCTCGGAGCTCTAATGAGTTGAGAGCTTTTATGGGAGCCCAGGCAAACCAATTAGGTTTGCTTAAAAATATTGTATTCATTAGCATGAAAATAAAGCTGAACTTTTTAGAGATAATTGCATCTTTTAAAATGTGGTAGTCTTTGTCTGGGCTTGTCTCATAAATATGCATGCTGCATAATCCTTTTGGAACTGTGGTCGCAATCATGAGTAACACACAAATGCATCCAGGGTGTTAATATTCTGACAAGAGCGGGGCCTCTTGGGCAGGGGTTGCCAACGGGGGCGGCCTCTGGAGGCGTCCCTGTAATCCCCAGCTGCAGCCTGTGCGCTTGCGGGAACAGAGCCCAGTCCCGGGTCCCTGATACCATAGACCAGGGCTCCCGTTCTAAATCGCTCTCTTTTGTGCTGCTGCCTCCAAGGGGTGGGCTGCAGAATTCTGAGGCTTTGCTCAAAATGCAGGGAAAGGGCAGCACAGAGGTTGAGCTTAACTTACAGCTGGGAAAATCTAAGCCTCAGGGGTTAAGTGGGTTGCCAAGGTCACCTAGCACGGATGGGACCAAGATGAAGTCCAGTTTGCCGTGGCAGACTGATGCTTGTTATCTAAAACCAAGGGAGGGTCCCCACCAGGGAAAGGATTGTGTTTACATTTAGTAGGAAAGGGATGCATTCCAGGTCATTTAGCCCGGGCAGCTGAGGGAAGGTTGGCATCTCTAGCCCCGCCCACTCCGTTTCTGTCTGCTAACCTCCAAGGCCCCTAAATCAACATGCCGTGTAAGATAAAGCAGTGGGCTTGCTACATCCATGCAGCTGCGAGATGAGCCCCAGGATCCCCCCTCCCAACCGAGAGTGCCCCTCAGCCCTTCCGGGCAGAAATTCCTCAGCTGCCACTGGTCCTTGTCCTACTGGGCTTCTTTTATCCCCTCCCCCCTTTCCCTCCAAGTCCTCCCAAGTGCAACAGCTTTATAAGATTAATATCCCATTTCTCGGTGGAATGCTAGGACTCGCCCCCAGGGAAAACCGTGAATTCAGTGAAGTTTTATTTCAGACCAGGTGCCTGCCTTGCCAAGCTCACCGCCTGTGGGAGGCAGGTGCATTTGTCACCACCGCTGATAGAAGGCAGGCGGGTCAGGCCTGAGACCCAGCCTCCTTCCAAAGGCACGTGGTGGGGGTGTGGGGAGGGGGCAGACATCAGCTGGGTGGGAGAGGGCTGACTGTGGCCAGGCCAGCTGCCTTCTGAAGAGTGGGTGGGATTTGGGCAGGCTTTGGGGAACAACTTGAACAGAGGGAAGCTTGGGATTTGGGACGTGTTTGGGCAATATCTGAGCCCAGGAAGTTTCCCTTTGCCACTTTCCCATCTTGCTCCTGAGACTTCTCTCTCCTATCTGTGGGTTCTCAGCTGCCCCCTGGCTGCCCCTCCCTGGCATCGGCGACCCTCCCCCCCACCACCCGTCCAGGCGACTGCAAGACCTGCTGGGACTCCAGAGTTACCTCTCCTTCCGCATAGGAAACTGCCCAAATGTCTACCTATGCCTGATGTGTTGAGAAACTGCATCATATTTATTTATAGTCTACCCACTTTTCACACACAAAAAATACCTATTAGGTTGAACCACATGAAATTGTCACTATTCGACTACTTTGGAATAAAATGGGGATTTTAACCTCTATGGAGTGCTTTCTGAGTATAGGTGTAGTATATGCATTATCTCATTTAATCTTCAGGAAAAACCCATGAAAAAGAAATTGCGACTAGCACTCCCATTGTACAGACTGGGAAACTGAGGCAAAAGGAACTTAACTTTCCCAGGTCTCATGGAGCTAGGCTTCCTGCCCAGACTGTCTGTGCCACATGGAAGTACGATGAGATGAAAGGCATAGTGGAATGGAAGCCCATAACTGATGGAGAGAAATTCTGGTTGTTGAAGGCAAAATACAATGCTGAGCTTCCTACCAGAAGCTCCTACCAGCACAGAGTGGGTCGTCTGTTCTCACTGGCTACAGAGGAGAGCCTGCCTGTGCGGTGGGGCGGCTCCAAGGAGAGGTCATTAGGATGTGATTTCCCCAAGGGCACGTGAAACAGAATAAGGCAGACACCTTTGGCTTCAGTTTTTAGAGAAAGAGCAGGTTATACTGGTGAGGGCCAAACCATAATGTTAAGGTCAGAGACGGTTAAACACAGTTCTGTTTGGAGGGAGGACCCCGCAGGCTCGATCCCAGGAATGCAGCTGTCCATGGACCTGGCTTCACACAGGGATACAATCAGGAGAATTGAGGAACGGCTTGAAGTGGAAAAACGCTGGTTCGATTGTCAGATCTGACTTTGAATGCCATCTCTGTAACCCATTTGGTGGGCGGCCCTAGGCCAGTTAATTAACTATATCATCTCATACCAAGGTTAAGTGACTGCTGCAGCCCTTTTCTTTCCATGCTTAAATACTCCAGAAGAATTGTAATACTAGGGACTTTTTAAAAACCGAAACAGATTTCTAATTTATGAAAGGTCAGGTCTGGGTTCATGGACTGAGCTTGGACCCTCCATTGAGCCCACTCGTGACACTTCATTGTCAATGGGGCTGGTGTGCCCTGGTCTTATTTGGTTCCTAGGATCCACTGTAACTGTTAGAAATCAGAGGGGAGGAGTGATCAATGTGCACTACAGATCTTACACGACAAACGTATCATGAACATCTTTCTATGACTATGCTTATAACACTATCTCATACTCTTTAATGACAGCATAGTATTTCATGGCATGGATGTGCCGTATTTGTTTAAAGCAATATATTGGTCTTTATTTCCATTTGAAAGAATTTCTTTTTGCCATCACCAACAATTCTGTAATGACCAACATGGTACATATAAAATAACATAATTGCAAATATTGTTTGTGCAAATAAGATATTTATGATAACATTGTGTGCATACATTTACACATAGTATTTTGTAGGACTTAGAAGAATTAGTGCATTAAATTTATGTGCATTTAACATGTTGATTAAGAAAAAGAGAAAAATCAATTTATACTTCTAACAACAGTATATGAAGATGTTTATTTCCCCAAATTCTCTAACCAAGGCTGTCAGCCATGTACCCACTATTCTACATGTTGAATCTTCTTATTGATTTTCAGGTACTCTTTGTATATTACGGATATTAACTTTTTGTCAGTTACATATGATGTTACAACCATTTTCTCTGGCCTATCACTTTATCTTCATTTGTTGATCATTTTGCCATGCAAAAATTTTACATTTTTATGCAATTAAATCTGTAATTCTTTTCCTTATGGCTTCTGGGTTTAATTCCTTGAATAGAAAGCATTTTCCTCTCCAAGACTATATAAAAAAAACTTTCCTTATACTTCTTTCTGCTTTAAAAAAATAATCGAAAATACTTTTTTTTGTGGGAGGGGGATGAAATGGTAAAGGGTAGTGTGTAGTTATTGTGTTCTTCACCAAACACTTCTGGTCCTCTTCATTTTACAGCATATGGTGGGATTTCACTTCCTGTGTACTTGTGGTTGGGTGGGGCAGTGTGAGTAGTTCCAGCCAGACTTGTGAGCAGAAGTGATGGGTCACTTCAAGAACAAGCACTTAATTGCTAACTCAAGACCTTCTGGTCTGTGTCCAGACCTTCTCTGGCAACGTTCGAGATGAGGGCTGCGCCATTGGCCTGGCTCCTGCGTGATTTCAATGAGCACAGCCCTCCCTCCAACCCACAATGGACATGTACCCTGAGCCAGAAACGAGCTTTCACCGTGGTAAGTCATTGAGATTTGGGAGATGTTTATTACCCCAGCATAGCGTGGCCTATTCTGGTGACACCAGAAGGGACATAACTTCTGCTTTTTCCTACATAGGCAGCTAGTTGTTGACTTCCCGCTTTTTTTTAAATGGCCCATCTTTCCCTGACGATATAAAATGCTTTGTTTATCTTGTTCCCAGTTCTCATAATTGCACAGGTATGTATCTGGACTCCAGTCTGATCCATCGATTCATTTCCTTATTCTACTTTTATTTTAATTGATAAAGCTGTATAACACATTTTGGTATTTAGTAGAGCAGATTTCAAACTAATCTTGTTTATTCTTATGAATATACTCTTTAGACAAACTTTAGAATTAGTTTTTTAAGTTTCATATAAACCCCATTAGAATATGGGTTGGAATTATATTGAATTTATATATTAATTGGAGACTTTCTGTCTTTACATAGCAAATCTTCCTCTTATTTATTTTCCTATGTTAATTAATCCTCTTACAGTGTTAAGAAATATTTTCTTAGCTCCTGCTGTATGCGAAGCATTTTGCTGGTGCCAAGGATAAAAGATGAACAAGACACGCTCCGTGCCTCCCTGGTGCTCACAGTGTCGGGGGAGATGGACCAGACCATTGACGACAGCCCGAAGGGGAGACACAAGGTGCCGTGGGAGCCCAAGGACAGGCTGCAATGAAACTCTTGTGTCGCAGTCTGAAGAGGAGTTAGCTGGGTAGACAGGCAGGGAAAGGGCGCCCTGGGCAGCTGGAAGCGCATGACCCAGGGTTCCAGGTGGGGATTTGGTGGGAGAGGGAGAGGAAGGTTCATGTTTCACGTGGTGCTATGGTTGGACTTGATCCCCAGAATAATAGATGCTGCTGGAGGGTCTTAACTGAGACTGACCCCATGGCCACGTATCTGGGGTATGATCTGCTAATCTAACTGGGAAGGAGAAGAACCCTGTAATTCCCATATTAAACAGTTTGGAACATAAACCAATCTAAAGAATATAAAATCAAGTGACTAATAAAATAAAGGACTAAGATCTGGAAACAACTAACATTTATTGAGTGCCTACTATGTGTCAAGAATTTTCATAGTACAGTATTCATGTTGTCAGTATATGGTCAGATATTTTTACGTGATATAAAACCTTGCAATAACCCTATTACACGATAGGTGTAATTCCTACACCTATAGGTACGATTCCTATATTATAGATGAGAGAAATGAAGTTCAGAGGGTTTAGGTGATTTGCCCCAAGTCTAAAAGCTACTTAGCGGCAGGGCTGGGATTGTACTACAGATTTTGTGTTTCCAAATCTGGGAGTCTTTCTGCCTCTCTACAGCTGTGTGTCCTTATAAAAGGAGATGGTTCCCAGCCTGGGGAGGAGAGGGAAGGCTCGTTCTTGGCCAAGTTTCATTTAATTTTCCATCAGTAGGTGTCAACTGTGAACTAGTCAGAAATGCTAAAATAACAGCTTAAAAACATAGGAACAGAAATGGAAATGTAATTTTAGCGTGCTCACCAGCCCCTCCTGAAGATAAGTGCTGCTTATGGAGTATCTGTTTCAGAAATGTAACACTTAAGGACTAAACTCACAGGAGTTGCTGGTGATGTGCAATTTAGCAACTTGGGCTGTTAAAGAAGAAGGGAGGGAAAAAAAAAAACCCAACTCCACAAGCAGAAAATTGAAAACAAAAGGAAACGGAGAAAAAAAGCCACATAGCATTTCTGCCTCTGGTTGTAGTTCCTCCTAATGGCCTGGGAAATAGCTTGTTGAATAGAAAAGGCTGGTCTACAAGAAACGTTAACGCAGGGATGGCACGCTTGATGGAAAGGCAGGCTGGATTTTGCCAATCAGGCATCAAGGCCTTTGACTGGTAAATTAACAAGTACCCTTTCAGCCCCTGCTAGGAGCCAGGTGTGGAGGGAGGCCCAGTGGGGCTTCGGAGTGAGGGAGGGGCTGGCATTCTTGTCGGATTTACTGCTTGAACTGGGATGCAACACCCACCGGAACCAGTGAGCTGATAGAGCTGATAACGTGAATGCAAGACAAGAAGCAGGGATATGTGCAAACAGGGGCCTTGCGCTGCTGCTGAGGGGAAGGGGGGTATGGCTCTGGTCTGGGAGGGCTCAGGAAGATGACTTGGGGGGTGCGCGCCACAGCTCAGGAGTGAGGTGCGGCTTCCGGTCTCAGCTCTGGCCCTAATTTACCGTGTGAATTGGGACTAACCGCTTCGGCTTTCTGAGTCTCAGTTTCCTCACACAAGGAAAAGTGGAAGTTTTATTGGAAAGTTTCTAAGGCCCCCTGCAGACTCTGACACCCATGATTCTATGACTTAGAAGTGGTATTAAGGCTCTTCAGTTGCCAGTGACTGAAATCCAGTTCCAACCAGCTTAAAGCAGCATGTACTGATTTAGGTAATTGTGAAGTCCAAAGGGAGGGCTCGGTTCAGGAATGGCTGGATCCAGGGGCTCACGCAGGGTTCCTTGGGCTCTGTCTCCACCCTCTCCATCCCGTGATTCTGCTTTCTTCTCTCTGTGCTGGCCTGTCCTTCCAACATAAAGAGACAGTCTTATTCCACAGACTAGGCCCCAAGAGCTCAACCCTGCCCAAACCACAGGGAATGGGTTTCTTCCAGAAAAGAAAGCTTTAGGCACCAGTTGAAAGGGAATAGGATTGATGGCAGGCAGAAATGACAGATGATCTTCACATGGCCCTTGAATGTATTTCAGGGCAGATAGAGCAAGATGGGGAGGGGAGGAACATTCCAAGGAAATCTACAGGGTCAAAAGTGTGCCATAAGCCTGGCCAGAACATTTGTGGGGCCAGGGCCAGAGTACAAATGGGGGCCATAGACCATGTGTCTAAACAGTAAAAAGTCGTAACTCACACTAACAATCTCTTAAATAAAATAGGTTTGTCTGCTTATCTGCACACATATATCTTCATAATGATCTGGAAGGCAGGTTCTGATTTATGAGGTCATTAAATATAAAATGTCCAATTTTGCATCAAAAGTGTAGTTTATTATATCTCAAACAAGAAGCAGTACAATTAAGCAAAGTATGCGTCTAAGCTGTCGACGCAGTTTTGCCATCTTAGCGGTAGCTTGTTTATGCCAGCAGCAAAGAAGCCTGGAGAGTGAGTAGTGACGAAATTGAGAAAGGTGTTTTCCACAGCTTGTTGAGAATTGAATATTTTTCCTTGCAAGAAGGAGTCCAAAGCCTGCAAGAAGTGGTAGTCAGTTGGTGCAAAGTCTGATGAATAGACTGGATGATAGAGAGTTTCCAAGTCCAGCCTTTGTAGTTTGAGCGGCATTGTTGGTGCAACGTGTGGTCGAGCGTTGTCTTGCAAGAGGATTGGCCTGTCTCTGCTGACCAATCTCGGCTGCTTAATCACAAGCATCATCATTTCGTCCAAATGGTTGTGGTAGACATCTTCTGTAATCGATTGACCACGTCTCATGTAGCTGTAGTGGATAATACCAGCGCTGGACTACCCAACAGACACCAGTAGCTTTTTTTGATGAATATTTGGTTTTGGACTGTGTTTCAGCACTTCCTCTTTATCCAACCATTGTGCCGAATGCTTGCAATTGTCAAAAAGAATCCATTTTTCATCACATGTAACAACACGGTGTAGAAATAGTTCGCCTTTATGTCTTGACAGCAAAGAAAGGCAAGCTTTGAGATGATTTCTCTTTTGATACTCATTTAATTCATGCAGAACCCATCTATCCAGCTTCTTTACCATGCAGATTTGTTTCAAATGTTCCAATATTGTTGGAATAGTAATGTCAAACCTTGCTGCTAATTCACCGTAGGTTGAGATGGATTTGCTTCCACTAGAGCTTTCAGCTCATCATTATCGACCTTGGTCTCAGGTCGCCCATGTGGCTCATTTTCAAGATTAAAATCACCAGAACGGAACTTCTGGAACCACTGACATACTGTGTGTTCATTAGCCACATCCTTCCCAAACACTTTGTTGATACTTTGAGCTGTCTGCACGGCATTGGTTCCACGACGGAACTCATGTTTGAAAATAACACAAAGTTTTGACTTATCCATGGTTTCACAAAAATTGCTCTAAAAAAATTTGAAAAAGAATCACAAGCCAAAATGTGCGTTTGAAAGAATGAGGATGTACCTTCACAATAAACATAAAACAAGAAGTGTCAACGTGAGATGTCAGAGATACCAACTGTCAAACTTGGCACTTAAGGAAATCAGACATTTCATACTTAATAACCTTTATAGAATTTTCATAATCCTTCGAATTTTGAACTGGAATGATATGGATCAGGGAGAGCCTGTAGCCCATCCCTTCTCTTCCCGCCTCTGACTCCATTCCACACTGTGTGGACACCTCAGCCCACACATCCAAGGTCTGAACACAGCCTCAGGAAACAGCTGGCCTGGATATGCACGCTAACCCTGTCCATGTTCAGCAGGACCAGTGGGGACAGGAGGTGCAATGAAGGCCCTGGAAGGGGGCTGCACAGTTGAGCAGTGAGCCCTGGGTTCCAGATCCTGGAGGGTGGGCTGGAGGGGAGCACGTAAGCTCCAGGCGGCAGGTCCCCTTGGCCCTAGCAACTGCTTGGTGCAAGGGGAGGGGTATGGCCAGAGGAAGGGCCAGAGGAAGGGCTTTTACAGCCTGAGTCCAGAGCAGGGGCTTCCTTGCCTGGTTCCAGGCCTGGAAATGGGTGGGGGCCTGAATGAGCAGAGCCAGGCGGGGTCACAGAGAAGCAGTTTGGAGGGTAGAGTCAAAAAAATACATCTGAGCTTAAATAAGAAAGGCACTGGATTCCGGGTTATGGGAGTGGACTTGTTCCTCTGGGCAGTGAGGAGCCTTGGGGTCTGCTCAGGAGGCTGGCAGGACCACAGCCAGGTCCAGAGTGACCTCTGTGATCCCCAAACTGGTAATGTTCCCCCTCTCCTGCCCTCCAGTACTTACAAGAGCTGCTTCCGGTGTCTGCAGCATCTTTCATTTGGGCTCCTTAAGAGTCAGCTTTGATGTGAGGACAAGTCTTTTGGGAAGACCTTTCCCTGAACCCCAACCCCTGCCCCTTGGGTGCCCCTCATCAGAGAGCACATCGTGTTGTCCCGTGGTGGCTGGCTTGGTATTGCCCCCTGCGGCCGGATCTCCTTCCTCCAGCACAGGGGCTTCTACAATCAGGCCCTCAAAAATATTGGTAGAAGGAAGGGGATTAATGCAAGTAATTAATCCAAGGGAGGTGAGGGTAGGAGAAAGCATTTTGTAGAAAATATTTCACTTATTTAATGCCTCAGGGACATCTTCCCTTCAAAAATATATCTAGAACCAACCACTTGCACCCCCTATGTTGACTGGTCTGGGGCCCAGGCACCGCCGCTGTCGCGACCTGGGTTTACTGCTGGCCTATTCCAACCCAGCGGCTCGTTAAATGTTCTGGGGCATCATCGGCTGTGGTCTCACATCTCAGAATAAATGCTAAAGTCCTCACAAAGGTCTGCAAGGAGCTGACAAATACCTAGATGTCCTGGGGCCCTGGGAAAAATGTGGATTCTGGCTGAGAAGGTCTGGGCGGGGCCCGAGCATCTGCATTTGTAACAAGGTCGGCGCTGGGTGCAGGGCTGCACCGTGAGTGCCGAGGGTGTGCAGGAGGCTGTCCCCCTCTTCTGAGCTCTTCTACCACCTTCGCCCTCCTGCGAGGGTGACCAGCTGTCCCTGTTTGGCTGTAAAACTGAAAGTCCTGGGGATCCCCTGAGTCCTGGGCACACCAGGCTGTGGGTGCCCCCTGCCCTCCACTCAGCCTCACTGTCCCCGGGTCCTTTCTGTGTGCCGCTGCCCTCCTCTCTCAGGGAGGCGGGGGACTTCCTGTGTACGACCCTGCCATGCTCTACTCCTCTTTCCTACTTAAACTTTTTCTCCTCAGCAGTTATCACTCATTAGCATGCTGTCTATTTTGAGTATTTATCTTACGTCCTGTCTGTTTCTCTCCACCAGAAACTGGAATGTTTTATCTCCTTTGTCGCGATGTCCCCCAGCGCCTACGACACTGCCAGGCACATAGTTGAAGCTCAGTGGAAATGGTTAAAGGGTGAGCTGGCCGCCTGGTGTTCAAGCCAGCGCTTCCCGGGCTCCGGGCTCCGGCGTGCACCTGGGAAACCGCTCAGATGCAGATTCCGCTCCCCGAGGGCTGAGACTGGCCCGAGAGTGAGCATTCAGTCCCCGATGGAGGCTCTAAATGGTGGTCCCTCTTCTCCCCTCCCCTCCCTGGGAAGGAGGGGAGTTTGGGTTCGGAGGCAGGCAAGGGCTCCTCCAGTGAGAGGAGCAGGTGGGACCAGCCAGTCCCCGTGAGGAGGGCTCTGCGGTGACGGTGACGGGGTGCCCAAGCAGCTGGCCTGTCAGACTGACTGACGCGAAGACGAGAATGGCCGGGACCAAACTTCCCTGCTCTGTGCTGGCTTTCAGAAAGAACCTCCCCCTCCCTCTCCTCCTCACTGGCTCTACAGCTGGCTCCAGCCAGCGAAAGATTTCTCCGCAGAGCCGGGCTCTGTGCGGCTATGCACCTGCCCCGGCAGCTGTTGCCGCGGCTCCTGTTAATGGCACAAATGGAGCCTCTAATGCAGGGGCCCGAGCCCTGGCTGGCAGCAGCGGGGCTGGGGGGTGTGGGCTGCGTAGACGGATGGGAATTCTGCCAACCCCTGGGATCCAGGCTGCACTGTCAGTCAGACGGACGGCCAGACAGTGGGCCAGCCAGACAGCCAGAGCGCCAGTCAGACAGCCAGACAGACAGACAGCCAGACAACCAACTCAGAAGCCTTCACCCTCACAGGCAGCTTCAGGGGACCTGGGGTAGCGTGTCCAGGCTCTCAGCACTCCAGGAGTTCACGTTTTAGTTGAGGTGGGAAGACTCTGATGTAGATAAGACTTGAAGAATAACACAAGGCCCTGGATAAAAATCCGGGCCTGAGCTGTGTGTATGGAACCAACCGGAAGAGCTGCGGGCATTTTGATAAACCGGAGTATTTCTTCTCCTCCTAAATATTTTTTTTTTTTTTTTTTTTTTGACAGAGTATCACTCTCTTGCCTGGAGCGAGTGCCGTGGCGTCAGCCTAGCTCACAGCAACCTCAAACTCCTGGGCTCAAGCAATCCTACTGTCTCAGCCTCCCGAGTAGCTGGGACTACAGGCATGCGCCACCATGCCCGGCTAATTTTTTCTATATATTTTTAGCTGTCCAATT